>JASJET010000161.1:2052500-2140363 GCA_034092305.1 Diaprepes abbreviatus | reverse complement strand
AGCAATATGCGAGGCAGACGATTCAACACCGCTACAGTTGAGGGAACAAGATATTACTTCTCACCACCAAACAGACCAAGAGAAGTTACAAACCTGGCTACGGAAGCCACTTCATGGACGGCATCCAAATGAGGTCAATCAGGACAATGTCGACAACTCAGCGTCGAACTACTGGTTGATTTCAGGACAGATGTTTCCGGAAACGGAGGGCTTCTTGTTAGCTATCCAAGACCAGGTTATTCCGACGAAGAACTATCGGAAGTTCATCATTAGAGATCCCTCAATAGAAAATGACCAATGCAGATATGGCTGTCGAACATCGGAGACAATTCAGCACATAACTGGAGGATGCCAAGCGTTTGCCGCAACCGAATATAAGGAAAGACACGACTCAGCCGCTAAGATACTCCACCAAGAGTTAGCAGAAAAGTTGAACCTATTACAGGTAGGAAAGGTGCCTT
The DNA here is from genome assembly GCA_034092305.1 of Diaprepes abbreviatus. Classification (NCBI taxonomy): domain Eukaryota; kingdom Metazoa; phylum Arthropoda; class Insecta; order Coleoptera; family Curculionidae; genus Diaprepes; species Diaprepes abbreviatus. The sequence goes on along the minus strand of JASJET010000161.1, from coordinate 2,139,902 downwards.
ATTACAAATACAATCCAGAGCCTATCTTGAAAACAACCAGTTCAAGTTATATTGGGACCGAACGGTTCTGACGGATCAAACAGTAGCTCATAATAGACCAGACATTGTACTAATAGATAAGATTTCTAGGCGAACTACACTAATCGACATTGCGGTGCCTAACAACAACAACCTAAGGCCAAAATCCAACGAGAAGATCGCCAAATACAGAGATCTGGAGGTCCAAATCCGAAGACAATGGGCAATGAACAGCGTCCAAACGATTCCCATAATACTGTCAACAACTGGAGTGATACCGAAGAACCTCCTGCAGAACATCAAGGGACTGGCCTTAGTGAGCATCTTTATAAGCCGATGCAGAAAGCAATTCTCCTAGCAACCGCGCGAACCGTCCGAAAATTCATGGGAAATGCAGCAGACAACGTCACCTAGGACCCGATAACATGGAAAGGGTTCCCACAGAGCTCATACTTTTGGCGTCTTTGTATGCCTGGTATGAGTGAATAATCCCTGGAGGGAGTGCGAAGCCGTTGGCTTGTAAATCATGTATAATAATAATAATTTTATTACCACTAAATAAGATAGTTACAATAATTTTCTACATCCATGTATTTTTTTGAATCCATAAGCTACAAGCAGCTTGTCTGGATGTCAAATAACAAACGCTTACTTTTTAATACACTGTCACAAAATAAACAATTAAAATTCAAGTCAAATTAAATTAATTAAATAAATTAAACTTATACCTATTTAAAAAGAAAACATCACATACATACATATCAATCATATTAAAAAATATTAACACAAAAAAACAATACCTAAAATTATCTTCATTTCCAATACTAATTCAATAACGGCACTGCATTAACAATCTGATGTTGGTTTTGCCTTTATCCACGTAGATATTTTCACACAAAAAGAATATACATTTACAATAGATTTTATTTCTAAAGGTAACAAATTAAATATCTTTGGACCGATATACATAATATGCCTCTGCGAAGCCGTGTATAATGCCACAGGAAAGGTAAGGCCTCCATTGTGAACAGACCTGGTATGAACATTGTGCATAATCGACTTTTATATTTATCACACTTCTTCATAAATTTTAAAACATTTTTAAAATACAATTGTCTAATAGTTAAAAGGTCAGCTTGTTCAAATAACAAGTCTGATGGAAACCGCCTTGATTTATTTAAGAATATTTTTATTATATACTTTTGAGTAACAGTCAACGGGTAAAGAATGCTACCACATGCACTGCCCCAAACATTCAAACCATATGCGAGGACTGACTCAATCAAAGCCTGGTAAGTCATTCGCAATAGCTTCAAAGACAGGAATTCTCTCAGTTGGTAGAACTTGTATATAGTCTTTCGAAGTTTCTTAGTGATATAGTTTACGTGAGCATCATATCTGAGATTCTGGTCAATGAACACCCCCAAGTATTTAACCTTGTCCGCCGCTGCTACAGACTCAATACATCCGCACTGTTTCTCACCCATAAGACATTCATAATTATGTACTAAAAGATTAGGATATACAGTATTAACTCTATTATTCATAGAAAAGGCCATGTAGACAGTTTTACTGACATTAATAGTCAGAAGATTCTGATCCATCCACAATCGTACCCTCGAAAAGTAATCCTCTGCTCTCTGAAATGTCTCCTGCCAAGATTTACCTTTAATTAAAATAACTGTATCATCGGCATAACAAATACATTCACTATTTTCATTTGGAAGAACAGTAAAAAGATCATTTATATATAGAGAGAACAGGACAGGACCCAATACTGTACCCTGCGGTTACTCCAAACTCCACATTACCTGTTTTACTTAGTGTTTCATTTATTCTCACTTTCTGTGTTCGATTAGTTATATATGACTCAAACAGATCATACACGATACCTCGAATGCCAATACTTTCAAGTTTACTCAGTAATTTTTGGTGCGTCACAGTGTCAAATGCACGAGCCAAATCAACAAATATCCCCAGTGTTTTGAATTTTGTATTAAACCCACGAATTATATAATCCGTTACATGCACTATTGCATCTTCCGTGCCTACTCCCGACCGAAATCCATACTGGGAAAGAGACAAAATTTTATTTTCTTTCAAAAAATCATCCAATCTGAGTTTAATGCACTTCTCAAAAAGTCGGCTGATCGAACTAGTCATCGTAATAGGTCGATAGTTTTCCTTATTTAATTTATCCCCCGATTTATAAATTGGAACGATAACCGCGTTCTTTAAAATTGCAGGATATCTTCCTTTTTCAAATATCAAATTTATTAAATGTAAAAGAGGCTTTATAAGGCAAATATGATTATCTTTCAATATTTTAGGAGAGATATTGTCATTACCAGCCGCCGCTTTAGTGTTTAAAGAATTTATTACGGTAATTAGCTCACTCTCAGTTATGGGATGCAAAAACATGGAATTCGAAATACGTTTACTAAAGAAATTGTAATTGTTTGTTTTAATTTTTTCCGCCAAGTCCTTGCCCATACCTCCAAAATAATCCAAAAAAAATATTAGCAATTCGCAGGCTATCACAAACAAGCTCACCCTCATCCTTAATCAGTGATATTCCCTCAGACCCACCATTCTCATTGGTAGCTCGCCTAATCACCTCCCATGTTCTCTTAATGTCACCTTTACAGTCAACCAGCCTGCTTCTGAAAAACGCATATTTCGATTTTTTAATAAGGTTTGTAAGCAGATTTCTATATCTTCTAAATTTTTCTGTGGCTTCGATATTCTCTGGGCTCTTGTCCGCTATCTTTTTAAGTTTATCTCTATTTTTAATAGATGTAATAATACCCATAGTAATCCATTCCTTTTTTTTTCTTTGTATTTTAATTTGTTTTGTTTAGTCTACTGCTATTGCATCTCACACGGAGGAATCCGTGAAAGCCGCCTAAACATATATATACCATCCGGTGGGAGGTCAGCGAAGCACCATTCAGTGTTGCATACTTCCTTCCGATCTGTCCTTTGTACAAACAGGTGCATGTCGGTACCCTGATAAGTCTAGTAGAAACGAAACATGTACCTCTGTCGTATCACTGAAGCGGGAAGGGGTAAGTTTTGACTTTCTTCTCGATATGATGGTATAGGTAGGCCATCATCTGGATGGTGGTGGAATAGGGGAATTGTGTTCTGTAGCAATTTATTCAAACCGTGCAACCTCTAATACGAAAGGATATGAAATTTGCATTTACTGTTAGCATTTTACTTCATTCATACAGGGAGTTGCAGATAGTTGTACGTTTGCTAAATGTGATTTCAGTACTACAACGGCATAACGTGGATATATCCACTGCTATTGCATCTCACATGGAGGAATCTGTGAAAGCCGCATAAACATATCTACGCCATCCGACGGGAGATCGGCGAAGCATCGACACCTTGATGAGTCTAGTAGAGACGAAACTTGTAGCTCTGCCTTATGACTGTAGAGGGGAGGATAAGTTTGCATTTACTGTTCGAATTTTACTTCATATATATATATATATATATATATATATATATATATATATATATATATATATATATATATATATATATGAAGGCTTTCATAGATTATGTTCCCTCATATGCTAATATAAGCATATAAGCAGCGTCTACTGTCAAGTAATACTGAGCTTCGACCGTGGATATATCCACTGCTATTGCATCTCATACGGAGGAATCCGTGAAAGCCGCATAAATATATATATATATATATATATATATATATATATATATATATATATATATATATATATATATATATATATATATATATAATAAATAAATACCCGGAGTCTTTCCATACTTTGGAATGCTCCGCACTTTTTAACATGAGAATAGTACAGATTGACACATTTCAGGTCCGCTATGCCAAAGATTTTATTTTTTCTGCAGCCTAGTTGCTTTGTACCGAATAATGCGACCCCTATCCTTTGGGCAGCGCGTTTTGTGTATTCGATTTTACAGATTTCTAGTTTTATTCACCGTCGCGCCACCACATGGCGGTTTTTACAAGTTTGGTCAATCTGTGTAGTTCTTGTGTTATCGAGTGAACCATCGAGATGTCGCCTTTGTCGTCCTGTTTGCTGTTTTTAATCATAAATTCAGTTTTATAGGGTACAGAGGCGAGATGATTGATTTGTACCGACTGCGGTGGCCTGACGAGTCCCACATTAGGACGAAACAGCGCTGTCGCCATCTGTCGGACCCGGAGTCTTTCCATACTTTGGAATGCTCCGCACTTTTTAACATGAGAATAGTACAGATTGACACATTTCAGGTCCGCTATGCCAAAGATTTTATTTTTTCAGTTTTTATATATATATATATATATATATATATATATATATATATATATATATATATATATATATATATATAAACAGAAAAAATAAAATCTTTGGCATAGCGGACCTGAAATGTGTCAATCTGTACTATTCTCATGTTAAAAAGTGCGGAGCATTCCAAAGTATGGAAAGACTCCGGGTCCATATATATATATATATATATATATATATATATATATATATATATATATATATATATATATATATACAAAGTATGATAAATTTGTACGTGGAAAACAACTACCAACTTTTTAATATTTTTATCGAGGGTTTTTGCAGAAAATTCCATAGTCCCAAATAACATTGCTTTTACGAAAAGTTCAAGCATCTGTAGAATATAAGTTGATTTTTTAATATAACTCATATTCAGAAATAGAAAAAAACTACGAAATGATTATTGCAAATTTTGGAAGAAAATATTCGTTCAAACTTTTAGTTTGATACTCATTTTAAACTCTGCCACTACAGAATGAGAAATTGGGTAACAACATCTTATATCGTAGTGTATATTTTGCCATTTCGGATCTCTGTATCATTTCATGAATATTTTTTTTACAAGCTTGCCTTTCATCGAACTGTCGACATATTACGCGGAGGTTAGATCACATTTCTTAACGAAGAAGCGAATATCACTAATAAATAATACATCGACACGTCATATAGGAAACTTAATGCCATTTCGGATCTCTGTATCATTTCATGAATATTTTTTTATAAGCTTGCCTTTCCATTGAACTGTCGACACATTACGCGGAGGTTAGATCACATTTCTTAACGAAGAAGCGAATATCACTAATAAATAATACGTCGACATGTCATATAGGAAACTTAAAATCTTGACAATAGTATGCAAAGGAAGAATTGGCAATACAAAAATTAATACTCTGTTGCAAGACTACACTCAGTGTTTATGAAATAAATATTATTATTAATCGCATAATATAACTTTTAAAAACGTTTTATATGGTACAACTCTAAATATCATTTTACTGGGATCTGCTATGTGCGATTATTCATTTCAGAGACGTTAAAAATACATTTTTTAATCAAGGTTTGCAGCATCTTCCTATGCTTTCATCCCATTCCTCCCCGGTCTTTTACGATGCCATCGAATATCCAAAAATTGTATAGAATATGTTCACATTTCAAATTCACTTAAAGAATAAAAATATTTGGGTTTGAAGACGGCTTTTGTTTTATTTTTGCGTTAATTCTTGTGCAATTTTTTACGTCATATGGCATCAGCAAATGCAATAACAGGAAATAAAATGAACACAAGGTCCAGAACTGTACCCCGTAGGACATTAATAAGAGATTATATATAGTTTGAATTTGTTTTTATCGCACTATTCTTTTTAAGTTACAAATAATATACAGATGCGTGCTATTGACAACTAATAAAAAAATACTTTTCCTGTCAAAAGGATTCATCTTTGAAAGCCAAATGAGCCAGGTTTGTCATACGGCATAATCTATACAGTCCAAAGCCCTACCACTACGTTTTGGAAAATCCTCATAGAATTCTCTTCCGAATCAATATACTGCATAAACCGCTCATGAAATTCGTGCATAGCAATAGGCGTTGATTTTTCGTTCTGCAACCTATTACATAATTGTTATTAAAAACATATTAAATCTATTTAAAAAAACATTATTGAAATATTTTGGAATAGTTATAGGCCTACAATTTCCTTTTATGTGCACTTCAACTACAGGAATTTTTCTAGTTGTCAGAATACTAGAGAATTATCTTGAGCTAAAAGATAAAAAAATCATTGAAATTTAATTTGAAGTAAGACGTCGCTGATCACAAAACTTGGTGCTTTTTCCTAAGATGTATTACTTTTGGTTTATGGTTAAGTAAAATGAGAAAAAAACTTTTCAAGAAATGAAAAGAATTATCACGTTTTATCTTTATATCGATTGAGAAATTGATTGAGGTCCGAATAGGTTAAATCGGGTGAATTAGGTGCAAGCAGCACGATTTCAAACTCAAAGTTCATGAATTAGGCCATTAGCGTCCCAACGTAGTAGCGATATCCTGATAAGAGAACACTTTCCTCTTCACCAAATCTTGTTGTTTTTTGGTCCAATAGGATAGCATAATATTCGGTGTTGTTTTTCATCCGTGTGTGAAAAAGAAAAAAATGTGTCCACTCTGTCGAACAATTATTTTTAAGTCAAATTGTAGTTAATAACTTCAATTTTTTTTTAAATAAATTCACTAAAATTAAAACCGTTGAATATTTAGATCCCAAAAAATAAAACTTCTTCGAGACATCAAAGAGTATACTTTTGTCGAATTTCAGCCAAATCAAATCATTTTTGTGGAAGAGAAAAATAAAAACCCAAAATTATGTTTATTCGCGTTTTCCTCTGAAAATTTTGAGGTTATGTTAAAAATGGTAAATACAGAAGTTGTAGATGTTTTTATTACCTACAACTTTTATGGTTAACTTTTTTCGGTAAGCAGCATAATTTGCCAGAAATCAAAAAAAAAACATTTATTACTCGTAAATTTCTACTCTACTTCACTCCGATAATTCGCTAGTGGTTTGGATTGTTTTTCTTTCATTTTTCGTAATATTTTTTGAGGTTTTCCGTTTTCAGAATGCTGCAATAAAAAAATCTCCATCCACAACATGCACTATATTGTTAGAGTTCAGTAATCCATTGATGGTTGTGAATTCTTTATACAAATCTTATTTGACTCCCTGTTTTTGTATATCTATACTCGACTACTTTTAAAAATTTCCATAATATCATGTATATTTATATTACGAAAACTTTCTTCTTTCGTAAATCAAATATTAATAAATGTATTTAATTTATCATATCTGCAATATAAACAATTTTCTAATGATGTTTTATAATTACGATTAAGAAAAATATATTTATAAATAAACAACTGAAAAGAAAAGACATTATTCCATTTTGAATAAAATTAATAAGAAACGTGTAACAGAAAAACTCACTTTTTCAGCTTTTCCGGTTTTTAGGTTCTTTTTCCCATTACACTATATAAATAATTTTATATTTATTGAAAGTAGAATTGAAAATGAAAAAATAAGATCAATCAAAGCTTTGTCGAAAAATTATTTTTAAGACAGACAAATTATAGTTAAAAATTTCCTTTTTTCGGTAATAAATTCAATAAAAATCAACCGTTGAATATTTTAAATACAGCTCATTTCAGACATCGAACAGTACACTCTTGTTAAACTTCAGCCAAGTCGAATCATTTTTGTGAAAGAGAAAAATAAAAAACCGAAATTTGGTTTTTTTTGCATTGTTCCTAAAGATTTTGAAGTTATGTTAAAAATGATAAATACAGAATTTTTTTTATTACCCACAACTTTTATATTTTACTTTTTTTGATAGTTAGCACAGTTTTGCCAAAAATCGCAAAAAAACCTTTTTCATCCCATTTCACCCTGACCACTCGGTATTCGTTCGGATTATTTTTTCTTTTTTTTTTCGTGATTTTTTAAAAAATTTCCTTTATCAAAATGCTGTAACGAATCTTTTTTTTTTTTCAAATATTATCTCGACTGACCTATAATTTTGATATATATCCTTAAAAATATGTGTTACAGAATTAGAGTTGTTCTTTTCTGAAGTGCAGGTGCAAAATCTGAAATATCGTTTTATAATTGCATGTGACTATCCTGAATTATGTCTATTTTTTTTTCTGAAAAAAAAACTTTTCTGACATGTAACTGAAAAAGGTGTCGTTTTTCGGAATATTGACATACAATAATAAGAATATATTCTTGAGATATCCAAAATTTCGGAAGCTACATAAAATATTTTAGTATAGGAATTTACTTAACATATACTTGTAACATTTATTTTCAAATATTTTTAATTCATAAAATCAAATAAGGGGAAAATGGAGTATAAATCACAAAATCAAGATAGAGAACGTGGTTAGTTGATACTTACCAATAATTTAAGCTAAGAAATCTTGATGAATCTGAAACAACAATAAGAAGTTAAGATATTATTTATTGAATACCCAGTGTTAAAAGAAAGATAAGCTTCACGCTCGCTGAACATATTGTACAAAAAATGATATGGGGCGTAACACACGTGGCTTGCGATTTTCGCATGGTAAAGCAAATATTTTTGGAATGAAAATATAGTAGCCAAGTATTACCCTTGCAGAAAAGTTTGGCTAATTACCGGCGCACTCAGGAAAAAAATTCAACTGGATTAAATCAAAACGATTACTCCATCAAACTAACATTTTAAATTTATTTCCTGTGTGAAATTATAAGGTAATATGTGTGTAATAAAACCTAAGCTATAAGACTTATTTTTACTGAGCCGTTCTTTTATGTTAAATAAGGTAATACACAAGTAAGCACCTTGCCTATGTCATTTATTTTACTAGAGCTGAGAATCGAATGTGCAAGAGCTCGACTAATCGCGTTCGAAGCCAGAGAGACAGCAAGTAGCACTTTTCGCTCTCTTCCACTTTCCGTCGGGTTACGTTCACAAAACACTCAATGCTGCCTGCAGTAGTATATGCTTGAAGGTTGTGTTAATCTTGAAAGTTACATCAAGATTAAGGTTATTCTTTGTATTCATATATATATATATATATATATATATATATATATATATATATATATATATATATATGAAGTAAAATGCGAATAGTAAATGAAAACTTCGTTCCATCATATCCTTTCCGTGTTACGAGGTTGCACAGTTTGAATAAATTGCTGCAGAACACAATTTATCCTATTCCACCACCATCGAGATGATGGCCTACCTGTAACACCGTATCGAGAAGGAAGTCAAAACTTACCTTCTCCGCCACAATGATACGGCAGAGTTTCATGTTTCGTCTCTACTAGGCTCATCAGGGTACCCACATGCACCTGTTTGTGCAAAGGACAGATCGGAAAGAAGTATGCAACACTGAACGCGGCTTCGCCGACCTCCCGCCAGATGGCGTATATATGTTTATGCGGCTTTCACGGATTCCTCCGTGTGAGATGCAGTAGCAGTGGATATATCCACATTACGCCTTTGTAATGCTGCAAACGCACAACTATATGCAACTTTGTGTATAGATGAAGTAAAATTCTTGCAGTAAATACAAACTTCGTTCCATCATATCCTTTCCGTGTTAGAAGTTGCACAGTTTGAATAAATTGCTACAGAACACAATTTATCCTATTCCACCACCATCGAGATAATGGCTATCCTGTACCACCCTATCGAGAAGAAAGTCAAAACTTACCCTTCCCGCCACAATGATACGGTAGTGGTACATGTTTCGTCTCTACTAGACTCATCGGGGTATCGACATGCACCTGTTTGTGCAAAGGACAGATCGGAAAGAAGTATGCAACACTGAACGCGGCTTCGCCAACCTCCCGCCGGATGACGTATATATGATTATGCGGCTTTCACGGATTTCTTTGTCTGAGATGCAATAGCAGTGGATATATCTACACTGGGCTCTTGTAGTGCTGAAATCACATTCAGCAAATGTACAACTATATGCAACTCCGGGTATAGATAAAGTAAAATGCGAACAGTAAATGCAAACTTCACTTGCATACTTCTTTATATACATATATATTTTGTTCAAAATTAGTACGAGGGATTTTGGGTTATTGTATATCTAATATGACGGGCTATAAATTTTACATTTTCTGATTTTCTTCAAAACTGTACTAACGGATTTTCGAAGGTGTTGATTAGGAATTGATCAATACTTTTTGAATTGAAATGACGAATCCAATATAGAAGGCTAAAAATTTTACATTTTCCGAAAGTGGTATTACTGGGATTTCGAAATCGGAGAGTATAAATCTAATATAATTTTTTTTAAATTTTGTACAATATGGTGGACCAAAAAATGTCCCGATTTGGTCCAAAATCGATCTTGGGGACCGTTTTCGAGATACAGATTACGACTTAAAGATTGTTTTCTTCAAATTGAATATAGTGAATCTAAAATCGCGATTCGGGGATATAAATTACGACTTAAAGGTTACTGTCCATAAGTTGAATATTTCGAATCTGAAATCAGTATTGGGGGTTTTAGGGAGAGTTTCTTAAAATTGAAAATAGCAGACTAAATTTGGCGTATGGAGACAACAAAGAGACTTTTGCGAGGTAGTAAATATCTGTTGGACTTCCATTATCTTTATCTTTTTTGTTGAATATCATAGTAGTTATCTCTAGCCGTTTTCAAGTGACATTGTAAGATTTAAAGAGTTATTGTTGCTTATTTTGGTGCATTATAGATATAGTGATGAGTTCAAAACCAAAAATCAAAAAATACATTCTTCAAAAAAAATAATGAACCTCCAGCAATACGGTATAGTAGCGACAAAACTTAATTATGAAAACAATACAATCAGATAAGTATCCTTACTTGTTGGCTCTCGCATATCTCCTATATACGCAACATACCACTGACAGTTTATTCGGAATCAGATGTGCTCTATTTAGCTCTGACAACAGGTGGCCGTGTTATAATTAATTAATAAATTTTGCATTAAAACTTCAGTAGTTATATCTGAGGCGATTAATTTATAATGTAGACTTAATTAAGTTATTGTTCCTTACAGTGGTGCAGGAATCTGATTTTAATGAATTTTATTATTTTATCTGTGTAAATATTTGAAAATGTTTTCAGAGTGGTTACTTTAACATAAACAGAATAATCAGTTTTTAAACCAAATATTATGTCATACATTATAGAACTATAGTTAAATTGTTTTAAGTATTCTTGCAATTTTGGTATTAAGCTTCCATCTTTATTAGAGTCTAGAAAAAGTTGTAAGATAAATTTCAATGGGAGAGTTTATTAGAATTTGTGCCTGATATAACCTTTATAACTTTTTCTCGTGTATGTAAGATAAAGTAGCGGACTAGTCACCGATTTACCCATTTGACAACTTGGGGAACGTTTTTAGTGTTTTTATATAAAATACTGATCGAAACTTTTCGGGACATATCCCAACTAAGAAGAGTTTTTGACGAATATAATACCTATGAGATTTAAACTAGATACTGTTAAGTTATTCCACGCCGGAGATTGTGTAATTTATCTAAAAGGTCACTCTAGCATTTAAAAAAAATCAGACAGGAATAGTCAAACAAAAGGCAGAACAGAATAACAATATAATTCTATAATGAAAACAAACAGAACAACAAAATATGCAAATAAAAATATAAAACTAATTCACTAAATGAAATAACTATCATGTTTGTTTCTACAGGACAGTTCACATACTTATCACCCCATATCTTTATTATTGTTAAAAATAATAATGAAAAAACGATTAAAGAATAATTACTTCTGTCATTATCATATTTGTCTTTGAACTGAAATGACACAAAATCAAATTATTTAAAATTTTTACTTAAATTAAATACACAAAAAAAAATCAATCTTTTCATTCTACTCGGCAAATTTTATGGCAGGTGGAGGACGATGTGCAGAATGTAAAAAATCTCTACAGCTTGCATTTATTCTCTCGTAGTATCTTTCGCGTCCTGCTATAACATTTGGCGATAATTATAAAATACTTTGTAGTCAGCTTTAAACTTAAATTCCTCGGTCAGTGATTCCCATTCTGCTTCTTTTTTTTTTGTCAGGTTACCAGTAGCGCTGAAATCCCTATCCACGAGGTACGAAGCTCTCAAAAATGTTCTTGTAATCGTCCCTAATAACTAGCAGGTATGTCTCTCCGATGCCAAAATTGCTGAAGCGCTGTACTAAATGTTATCGTAACAAAGTTATTTCAGTTGCTTATTATTTCAAAACGACTGTATTTTTCGAATTAGTTTTTCAAATATAAACACAATTTTTGATATTCCTGATAATTTATGTGGTAAAATAATTCTTCTTCTTGAACGATAGCTCATTCGACTTGTAGTAAGTTGATTATTTTGCTATATAAATAAAACATTTCCGGGATAAACAATTGCAATTTTGCAAACACTATTTGTAACCCATGTTTTGACATAATATTTAAATCGAAGATTCACTGTTGCAGAAATTATTATTTATTGAACAATTGGTGAATTGTTACTTTTTTTGAGATTCTCTTAGCAAAAAGTTATCCAACATCTCACTCAAAAGTTTATTTTAAGAAATTTTGAAAGGCCTACAAGTTGTTTACTCATATTTTTACTTGTATGTTCGAAAAGTTATACACCTCACAGAAATTTTTAACCACTACTTTAGTTCAACGGAATCCCAGAGAAAAATATTTAAGTGTTGTTCCTAAATCCCTATACTATTTAAAACACCTATCAGTAACTGTCTCAGCAAGGGTTATGACATTAAACTAATTATCCTGAACCACATGGCACATATTTTAAAACACAAAATTTTATTAAATAATACATCTATTATCCTTAAAGCAAAGTCTTTTATAAGAATTTATTTTATGTAAACATTTATGCCTGGATAGTTCTAATTTGACCCTAATTGGTAATTCCTTAGCACAAAAAAAAAATTAACACGAAAATACGTGACCAGAAGAAAAATGTTCGTAATTATTTTTTAAATACCGGAGTTTATTCCATTTAACATTTAATTCAAATGAGGGTATATAATATTTAGCATTTTTTATGAAATCAACTAAAAACCTGTCACTAGCAGACTAAACATATAATTTTAAAGATATACGGTCGTTAACACTTTTTTAGGGGACACGATTTGTTAAATAATTGGCATTTTCTTGGGTTTTTGTTAAAAAGATAACCAAATATTTATTATACCCCTATCTATATCCTAATTAAATTAAAAAAATGACCTTATTAAAACAAAACTCTGAAAGCGAATAATAATTCTATAAACTTTTACCGGGTATTGAAATTTTTCTAATCAGCACCCAATTAAATACTATATAAAGGAAAAAACTACTACTAGGATAGCGTTTTATATTTCGGTAACTGACAATACTGGCGTTGCTAGGTGCCATCCGACATATGTATTGTAAAGCTTGACATTTTGGACGGTATACGTACACGGCACATTTTTACATACATATTGGGTTGTATACAGTAACTTCAAAATTTAATTTCGTCCAAAAAATGGAATTAATTCGTGAGCATTTTCGTGTGATTATTATTCACAACGTCACACGACGTTGTTTAACTCAACAATAGTGTATTTATCAATGACTTTAATTCTTTATATGGTGATGAAACATCTATAAATATCAATGTATATAGCTGGTTTAGTTAATTCAATCGTGTCTGTCGTTCGCACACAGACGAGTCTCGTGACGGTCATCCAGAATCGATTGTAATGCCAGAAAATACCAATGCTGTGCGTGAACTGATACGAGATGAAGCACCCGAGGCATTAGTTGAAACACTTTAACGGTTAAGATGGCCATTAAAGTGCACATTGCGAACGGCAGCTCAACGGAAGCTCGAAAGTCGTGAGTTCAATAAGAACTATTCGAGCTATCTATTAGTCTTTAATAGAGGGAGACATTTAGTTTTATAAAGGTAAAAACTGAGAAACCTTACCGGATATGTTGAAAGCTTCAATAAAACACAAGTATGTATTTCCACTACGTAACCAAATTATATTATTTTAAATGTTGAGAAAATGGTTCAAAAGATATAAGGCTCATAGATTAAAGACCAAGGTCATAGATCGATATAGCCTTACATCCATAAATAATTATTTACACCACTTTAACCTGCGTTGTTGAAGTCTCACTTTAGGTTCTTTAAAATCTTCTTTGACCTCACATTCAGCAGAAAACGAAATCGACGAGTTCTTAATGAATCCATTAAACTGTTCTTCATAACTAATCAAATTACACTTGACTTACAGAAGGACAAACTAAAACTTGCTACTATGAGAACCATAAAAAGAGGTATTCGAGACCAAAGGAAGTAAAAAATACTATAACATAAGTACACACGCATAAATGGGTAAAACTTTAAAACGATTACTCACACTTGTGGGTGTAAGTTTGTAAATGTATTAATTTATTGTCGACATAACTGATTTCCATTACATATAAAAATTTATAGAATTATTTTTCGCCTTTTATCGTTGTTTTCAAGGAGTAAAATTTTTAAAAAATTATATTTTTGTAGATGTGTGTAAACCACCCTAAATTCATCAACGAAAAATCTTTTCGCCAAAGAGATCTCTAAAATACCAGTCCGAAATAGTTAGTTTGCATTACTTTTGAAAAGTTTTAGAAATTATCTTTATGGTCGATGTTCGCATCAATAGAGTTTCCTAAAAATTAAAATTTTCTTAAAGGTTATTCTCTTTCCATCTAAAAATTACCTCTCACGATTCTCATAAATATACTTCTAAACTCTTTCTGCTATTTTGAAGTTAAAAAATCTCATAAACGTTTTTGCCAATGTTATATATTATTAATTTTACAGCAATTTACACTTAACAAACTCTACAAAACTCTAAATAAACGCAATCTACTGGAAAAGTTAAAGCCTACCCAAAAAAGATATTTTTAATTGATGTTATAACAAGTAGGTGCCTAGTCGTTTAAAATGTAAAAGTGGAGAGTTTCTTTTTAAAACCAGTTATAATTAAGGCTTGTGTAATTATTAAAAAAATTTATAGCTTGTGAGGTGTTGGTTAAATACATCCATTAATCTAAACAATAAATGTCCCGAAGATAAAATTAAATTAAATTTTAATATTTAGTAGTTGACGTTATTATTTGGTTGTTTAAGTGAAATGGATAAGTTAACTAAACGCTTTATAGTCTTAAATTTTGTACAACATTGTGTGCTTTTTTCTGTACAATGTATGGAAGGTATCTTAATGTTCTACTACGAACACATAATTTTAATTTCGTGGTAATTTGTGTTCCAGTTTTCAACTGCGCGATTGTTAAATATATTTGCTCCAAATCTTTAACGGATAGGCTTTGGAATACTTTATTTAAATAAATTGGGAAGTCAAACTGCTATCGAGAACTGTTATCAAAATGATTCATGAAAACTGACCTATTAGATTGTGCTGAATCAAAATCCTCCGTCCTAAACCAGTGGATATTTTCTTTGGTTTTGGCTTTAGATATTGTAAAATTGAATTTGAAATGAATGATGAGGGGACTAGAAAAATCAAAACTGAATTTAACTTAATATTATAATTTATGGCATACTAATTACATTTATTGAATCATTATTTGTGGACTAAAATCAAAAATGATTTTTTTAACGGTGGTAATTACGGCTCAATAGCTCAATTATATCCCCCAGTAATGCGTGTTGAATTTTTGCACAAGTAATTTCAATATTCTTGGTGTTTTAATAGTTGTAAACATTCTTGAGTTTTTTTTTCACTTTCAGATATAAACATAGAATTAATGAAGTATCTAAGCACTTTATCGCCTTCTTAGATATGAGACATTCCGATGCCTGTAGATGGTTTCTTTTCCTTTATATTTGTTATTGTTGTTTCCTTTTAGATCTTATTTTATTTTCTTTATTCAACGTTGTAAGGAGAAATTTAGAAGTTACTTTTTTCCGTTGCTATTTGATCCTAACCGTGAAAATTCAATTCATTCAGATAGACTCAGATTATATTGCATTAAGATTTGAACTTAATTTGGTAAATAGGAAGCGTCTTCGGATAACTATATATATATATATATATATATATATATATATATATATATATATATATATATAGTTATTTCTGACAATGAATATGTAAAGTGCTATTGTCAAGGCATTCTTGCGTAAAATAAGAAAAAGGGTGGCATCTCTGGATGAGAAAACAAGAAACTCAATGAAGATCCAGGTTTGCTTGAAATTTGGTTAAGTAGAATAAATAACATTATTAATAATACCCTACAATAAACTTACAGACAAGCGTTTCGAATCTAAAGATCTACAACTTATAATGGAAAAGAATAAAATGGAATGCAGTTTCCCAATTACTTTTATGACGCTTAAATTTTTACACTTCATAAGTGTTTCTTTACTTCTTATACTTATGTATTATACCCTTTTCAGTTCGAGGTCATAATTTAGATTGGCCTCGTCGCGAATTGGATGGCCACAACCAAACCAAACCGGGAGGAGCTATGGCACTGGCGTTCTCGTTCGCACAGATTTGACTTCACGCTTGTGTTTTTGAGAGGGGGTGGCGGAAAGACTAGTAGTGTAGGGTGATATATCTCTAACGATCCCTTAGGATGAACCAAACTTTTCGACTTACTCATAGAAATCCAAAGTATAGTACCCTGAAAACAACGCCCTTCTTTAGATGTGATTGTGGAGGACCCACATCTAACCACAGCACAACTGCAGAAAGTCTAGTCTACAGAGAGTGATGTTAGTTCTACCTCAATAGATGCTAAAATCTGCACCATACCTGCAAGTTCGTCTGGGAATAATATACCAACTTACCTTTAATCTGTGGTGAAGGCAAGAGTGAGCGAAATCAAATAATGTCGCTGGTACTTCAAGTAAACCTGCAGCACAGTAGGGCTTGATCCGCTGCTTAATGCAAATTCGTAGCCAATGGGGACATTGACATCGCCTTTATACAAGAGCCTGGCTTGCCAGGGGACCCATAGTTAGGCTAGGACATGATAATATCTGAGTCCGTATTTTAATCAGGGTTGAAGTATGCGCACTAAAGCTGATTGAATTCTATTCTAGGAATTAAGTGGTTATTAGGTTGAATTACTAGGTGGCAGGAACCGACTTTGTTTACTAGAACTGGTAATGATAAATGACATAACCTTGGCGACTTGACGTATAAGCTCACAGACAGCTCGATGGCACGTGTCATCGAAGCCGGCCCCCTCGGATCACAGATACATCTGCATGGACGTGGTCAATGTAGAAAGACAGGTCGTGATTTATTGTGATCCAAGATTTACGAACTGGGAGAAATATAAGGACGAACTAAGTTTAAACATGCAAAATGTCAAAGCATATGTAAGAAACAATGTGGATATTGAATTAACTTCTGCTTAACTGCAGGAAACTATAATAACCTGTTACCACAACAACTGTCCTCCCATGAAGAAGATCGCCGGCAACATAGTTGGCTGGTAGAATAATGATCTTTCAGTATTGAGGAGAGAAACACGCAAACTATTTAATAGAGCGAAAAAAACGGTGCGGGGATAAAATATTCGGAAAAACTATGTTAACTGGCCGAAAGTGCCTCTGAGTCATCACGCCTCCACAAGATTTTGGCTAAGAATCCTCGCGATCTAATAGGGACCCTGCAAAAATCGGACGGCACTTCAAGAGAGACTGACAGGGATACCTTAGAGATGCTCCCTCTGACGTATCTAGACTCTTGGCATCAACCGTGACGCTACAAAAGCGAGGTAATATCCCACAACGAAATACTCTGGATCATGGAATCGTTTGAAGGCTACAAGACACCGAGATCCATTGAGGTCATCCTATTGTTTCTTAAACAGGGCAAAGAGCTCATGATTCCGGTGCTCTGCAGAATTCTAAGAGCAAGCATAGTTACACAATACCTACCTTAGGCTTGGAAAACGTCTAAAATCATCTTTACACCGAAGCCTGGGGCTTTCATGTCAAGTCTTTTAGACCAATTAACCATTCATTTTTTTTGCTCAAGATTGAGAACTACTTGAAAGGCACATACTAAAAATTCCTCTAAAAAAGAGGTCACTACACCCCAATCGACATGTTTGCCAATCAGGATGCCATGAATATCAAGAAAATAGCATTTAGAACTTTCCTTGATATTAAAGGAGCATTTGACCCTTACCCTCTTCATTTTCATAATAACGTCTGCCAGAAAATATGACATTGAAGACGCTTTTTGCGGGTGGATACAAAACATGCTTCAAGGCATATAATAATCAAGGCTGAGGCAAGGGTACGAGCATACAGGTTGGAATAAAACAAGGTCTGTGGGACTGAATCTGCCATTGGATACACTAGCATCAAAGGTGTGGTGACGAATTCATTGTTGGAGATGAGCAGTGACATCATGCTTATTACTTTGGCAGATCCTACACCATTCAGAGTGATTGGAAGGCAGGACCCGATTGATCATTCAGTCTGGCAGGAAACCTCATTAGGTAGTCAGGTGAATCTAATATATATATATATATATATATATATATATATATATATATATATATATATATATATATATATATATATATATTTGTGTTCCTCTTTTTATTCTTTGACAAAAAAAAAATTTTAAGAAATTTTTTCTTGCGTATAGGTCATTAATAATAATTCTTCAAATTATATTTAAGTCATTTAATTAAAAGATTCTCAAAAGGCAAGTGACGTTTCGGCCCTAATTTTCAGCCTTTATCAAACTAAAAAAATGGATATACAATATACAGAAACACAAGAAACAAAAACCAAAAACGTAGCTTCTTATATTTTGGTAACTTCATTATTTTCTTAGCTGCATTGATTAAAAAATAAAATAAACACTCGGATCTTTATGGTTTGCATGCACATATTACATAAAAGTTAAAATAAAAAAACATCGAATTACAACACCAACAGCACATCCAAAAATTTTTTTATTATTAAACACATTTTGATTTGCCCAGTAGTGGGATGTATGATCTTTTTAATTATTTTTATGTTTTTCGTCGTTTACTGCCGATTTCGATCTTTGAATTTCCAACATTTCGTAAAATTCTCTTTTTTTTTTTAAATTTATTCCCTGTTTTCAAAATTTTGATGTTATCGAAATTAAACCGATGGTATTTTGTTTTTTCATGATTGGTCAATGTGGTAATGTCGTTCTTGTCATACTTGTGACTTTTTAATCTGTTTTCTAAATATTAGGTTGTTTTCCCGATGTATGAAGCGTTGCAGTCTCCACAAGGAATTTCGTACACGACATAGCTTTTTTTTTGATTTTAGAGTTTTTGATTTTAGTTTGGAAAAATTTGTTTTGATAACAGGTTGTGAGTTTTATGCCCAACTTGTAAGTCGTATTTTTTAAATAGGTGTTGGAATTGTTGCGACAGCCTATTTACAAAAGGGAGAGATAAATATTTTTTCGTTGTTTTTTGGTTTTTTGTTTCTATTTATATTTTCAGTGTTATAAAACTTGTTCATTCTGATTTTGAAAATTTAATTTTTTAGATATTCTGGATATTTATTTAGTACTAAAGATTTTTTGCTTTCTCAATAGATTTTTTTTTCTAAACTCTGGATCAGATAGTTGTATTTCTCGATCAGCATGGCCTATTACTACCGATTTTTTTGGTTGATGGGATGACATGAATTGAAATGTATATATCTTGATGACCATGTATCTTTTGTATATTATGCTATTTTTATGTTAGTAATACTGTGATGTCGGGTTGTATCTAAAAAATTTATTTATTTTTTGTTTTCTTCGATTTCTATGGTGAATGGAAGTTTTCTATGGAAGTTGTTATATTGTTTTAAGGTATCGTTACTTTTATCTGCAATGATATAATCATCAACATATCTATAAAAGAAGGGAACTTCATATTCGAGTTTTTTTAAAGTTTGTTCTTCAAGTTCTTCCATTACTATTTATGCTATGATACTTGAAATTGATGACCCCATTGCTCATCCTTCAATGTGTTTGTATATTGATTTTCATATGAGTAATAGGTAGAATTTAGTGTAAGTTCTATTGCATCAAGGAATTCATCTTGAGGAATCTCAGTATAACTTTTATTTTGTTCCACTTGATTTTAGATGCAGAACGGTGAAACCATGGCAACAATGGAGGTAGAATAGACCTATAAATCCTAGGGCATGAAACAGACATAAAAAATTGATTAGCGAACTATGTAGACAAAATTAACTAACCAGTTCCTCAGATAGGTGAGGCAGATACTGTAACCAACTTAAGTAATGAAAAACTATTTAAGACGTTCAACGTATATGCGTGCTCTGCACTTACTTCCTCTTTTGGACATAAAAAGTCTGTAGAAGAAAGTTGGAAAATGCTACTAAAATACCATCGAGAAAGAGGACTGGTGGATATTGGTAAGCAACTTACGCTTATATTTTCACAGGCTAGCACAATTTTCTGTGACTCAACACTGCTACGATTGAGGCCAAGAGAAGCTTCAAGTTTGGCCACAGAAACACATTCTTGGACAATACCTAAGTGAGATCAACTAGGAAAATGTCCACAAATTAACGTCGAACTACTGATTGATGTCTGGGCGGGCGAATATTTCCTACAACCGACGGCTTTCTACTAGCTATCCGACATCAAATCATCCCAACGAAAAATTATCTGAAATACCTATTCAGAGACCTTTCGATCTAGAACGACCAATGCCAATATGGATGTCGAACATCAAAGACAATCCAGCATATAACAGGAAAATGTCAAGGATGTGCCGTATTGAAATTCAAAGAGAGACACGATTCAGCTGCGAGAATAATCCATCCAGAATTGGCAGAAAAATTCAATCTGTTTCAGGTAGACCAAGTACCAAACTAGGAATACAGCCCAGAATCTATACAGCACAACAACTAGTTTAAGCTGAATTGGAATCGATCAGTGGTTACGGATCACAAAGTTGCACAGAACAGCCCATCCCTAACTACAACAGCTGAGGAGATATGAAGATCGTCAAATACAGAGATCGGGAGGTACAAATACTCAGACAAAGGGAAATGAGTAGCTTTCGGACAATCTCCATAATTCTGTCAACAACTAGCGTAGTGCCGAAAGATCTTCTGCTTAATATCAAGTTACTGCGCCTTAGCGAACATCGGTATAAGGTTATGCAAATGGCAGTGCTACTCGGGACTGCTCGAACTGTCCGGAAATTTAGAAGAAATTCAGAGGACCGTAACATCACCTAGAGTCCAACAACATGTTAAGGGCCTCCAAATAGCACCATCCTCTTGATATCTGAGTGTATCTGAGATGAGTGAATTTTCTCTGGGAGGAAGAGCCATTTGGCTAAATCTATGGGATAATAATAGCCGGAAGTCTATGGGAAATGCACAAGACCATAACATCACTTAGATCCCGACAACATGGGAAAGGTCCTCACAGTGCTTCATCCTTATGGTGTCTGAATTTATCTGAGATAAGTACATATTCCCCTGGAAAAAGTGCGAGCGCTGTTTGGCTGAATATATGAAAATAATAATAGGAGTGATACTAAAACAGAAAATTTCCGTGACTGCAGGACGGTGAAAGAGGTATAAAGCCAACAACAATTAAAAAACCAGACAATGCCTTTTTTTGAGCTATCGAAAGAAACGTTTTATCCGAAGTTAAAACTCCCTACTAAACTTAGCAGATAACAGTTATCCGAATATAGAACAAAATAATTCTGGGAAAGACAATAACCACCCATAGCAACATTAACGCTAGCTGAATTAAGCATCATCAAGTCTGCCAAGATTTCAATCAGATGTAATTCAAACCCTTCACTACCACGGAAATCTATAGTATCATCCACGGAGTTCATAATTGGAAATTCTCGCATCCCGATCATGTCCAGAACTACTTGCTTAAAAAATTTTGTTGCACCATCATCTGACTGTTTTGATAAATGATGTTTTACTTGATCCACAGAAAATGCCATTGTTTCTTACAGAAGAAGTCACATATCTCTTTCCAAAAAATCAGCATAATACATAAGATCCAGACAAATATCGGCGCATCAACTGCTTTCCTACTCTGTACAAGGTAATAACATCCTGCTTGACACTACGTATTCATGCATACGTGTGCAGAATAACGACGTTGGATTTTGGCAAAAAGGGGGCGCTAGAGTCGCAATAGGTGTGAGCGACTTAGGACAATGTATATTGTCTTTAAAATTCGCATAAAAATATCAGAATTTTAAATAAGAAAACTGGATTGCTCTATATATTATTACAACAAAATTATTTTATTTCTTTATAACCTAAAAACAACTGTTTTATGAATGAGTTTTGTTACTGTTGAAAATAAAATTTTCGGACATCTAGTAGTTCATTGACGTAAAGCAACTCTTCTTCTTTAATGATAGCTCTTTCAAAACACTGCAAAAAAATGGTCTCTGAGATCGATTATTGTATTATTACAAAAATTTGAAGTGTCAATCGGAAATTTTTACCTTAGGACATACTCGGTAATCCATGTTTTTACACAATATCCAAATTGTGGGTACATTTTTTTGCAAAAGTTGATGTGTATTAAACAATTAAAGGATTTTCACCTTTTCTGTGATTTTTTCATCAACAAATAATTCGGTGAACTCGCGGAAAATGTTGTTTTGAAAAATTTTGAAAGGGCTATAAGATTTTTTGCATATATTTTCATAAAAGTCCTATAACTTTCACTTATAAGCGAAAAACTGTAGAAATATTCGTTTTTTTTTTACCATTACTTTAGATCAAGTTACATTTTATTTTAATACTTTTATACTATTTGGAATATGTCAGTTAAGTGTCGAAGAACATGTCATAATAAACTAATGACTCTGTGATATTGTCACGCCCAATTTTGAGGTTCGCTTCTCTAACAATTAACTAATTTGCGATAGACTGGCTGCTCTACATCAGATCAACTCACCCTTAAACTGATTGAACCGATTCAACCGATTGAACCGATTGAACCCCGTCCCAAGCATGTCCGTCCTTTTTATCCTATTTTCTTTTTTTTCATCAAGTCAACGAATCGCCTTCTTACAACCTCGATTCCTCATGACCCGGAAAGCGACCTTGTTGACTTGGTGAATTTGCACGATCGACGGCCAGTAAATAAACATAACATTTCATAATTAAAAGGTTATTAAATTATAAGAGGTAATGCGATTGTTATTGATTAAATTTAAAAAGAAGATTTGTAAAATTGGAAAATGCCACTTTATGAAATATTATGTTTTTATGTTTTTCCCTATCTGACAATATAGATTATTTTTAAATACAATGAGTAAGTATTTTTTATATTGAAAGTGCTCTGATAATTTTAAACCCAAACACTTT
Source organism: Diaprepes abbreviatus (assembly GCA_034092305.1). Taxonomy (NCBI): domain Eukaryota; kingdom Metazoa; phylum Arthropoda; class Insecta; order Coleoptera; family Curculionidae; genus Diaprepes; species Diaprepes abbreviatus. The sequence goes on along the minus strand of JASJET010000161.1, from coordinate 2,116,593 downwards.
TACGGCTTTAAATTTTTTAAATAATTACATTAACCCAAATTGCAAACTCCTTGTAATTTCCGCCCCTTTTTACACCTTGGCCGCCTAAACACGCCCTCACTTTTATAGCATTAATTAAGCGTATCGCTTGGGGTACGTTAAAGCTTTTAGCAGATTATGTTTATTTTGGGTCTGCTAATGACACATTGTTGAGAGTAAATATCTGAAGATTTAATGATGAAAGCTGAATATAATTCATGTTGATTTATTTTGGCAGATTTAAAAAGAAACACCGAATAAAAAAATATTTGGGGTGATATTGACATTTTAATGCAAATAAATAATGGTTGTTTTTTTAACTTCCGATTTCGCAGGCTACTTATGAAATTATAAATCCATAATTTGCTAGACTTTTTTATATACTGTTTGAAAAAAGAAAGAAAGCGAATAAAATATCAAAGAATATGTGTTTTGTATTTCGGTTTTGACACATGAAACCCTTATCAAACAAATTTGATTGGTTGTATAACGAACAATTTTTATGGGGTTTGCGAAAAATTTGCGTTTTAGTTAAGGCTTCAAAACAAATATATATATATATATATATATATATATATATATATATATATATATATATATATATATATATATATATATATATGTAAGTTATTATCTGTATTGTTTTATCAGCTATATAATATTTTGATGTGGAATTTTAACTTTGAGAAATAATTCTTGAACGTTGTATAATTACAGTGTTTTGGCTCTACCAAGCAATTTGCTAAACGCCCAAAAGTTTCCGTGTTCGAAACCCGGTGTCTGAAAGATGAATGATGGCCACTTTCAGCATTTACTGAAGTGATCTTATCTGTTTCAACTTCATAGTTTTTATTTATTACACTCTGTTATTAAAATAGGAATTTAATACATTTGATTACTTTGAATTTTTTATGATGTTCAAACGTAAATATCTCGAAAACAGTTGAAGACATAAACATGGGGCAAGTATACCTTTTTAGCTAGGAAATAACGCTTTTTTCATAAACTTGGATTGAAATAAACATAATTTTGCAAGTAAGAAAAACACGGCAAATGGTTGTGTCTGACGTATAACAAAATAATAATGTCGATTTTGAATACCATCCCTTAAACTATTTTGATAATATATTTGCAATATAAACACCCTGTATTTAATTTTAAATTAAAATATGTTATTTTCAATATTATAAGGATAAATAATTGTAAAAAATAATTTCATGCTAATACTATTTGAATATCTAAGAAGTAAAATTCGAAAATGATAAATTTTTCTACAGGATACTGTTCCTCCTGACATCGATGGGGCATACTATTAATTAAATGTCGAATTCTTTCCTGCAACATCAGCTCGCATTCCCGAAGTAAAACATTTGAAAGTTGTCGGTTATTTTCTGCTTTTCTCTACTGCATGTGTTTCCCTAATTCATCCCACAAGTGTTCTATGGGATTAAGTCAGGACTATTGATTGGCCAATTTACAACGGATATTTGATCTTCTTTAAAAAATATTTGAATCTCTCTGAGTTCAGGTTACCTTTTTTAGAATTGAGTTGATATTCTAGATCTTATCGAGTCATTAAAATGGATAAGATAATTTTAACATTTATTTGCTAAAAATAGAGCAGGAGAGGGAGAAATATCAACCTCGTCAAGAAAACAGGATTCATCTGACCCGGATCCTGTGACGTATTCTCGGCTAGAAAACAACTAAAGGTCAACCGTGGATGTAAGAGATGAGAGCCGATCCACTTCAATGGTCTAGAAAGAGGAAAATCCACAGCGTCTAACCTAGAACAGGCGGCTGCAAACAGAATTTCCAAAACCATGCTCTTTCTAAAAAACAGTGAGGAAAGTGAAGAATTTATGAGTAGAAACTTGTAATGATAAACCAGTCAATTTTCTTTTTTTTTAGACCAGACGAAAATTTAGTAAATAAAAACTCAATTCGATCCACAAATCGTCTGAAACCAGACTGTTCTGAATCCAATTGATGATGAAAAATATATATAAAATACTACAATTTCATAAAATACATTTACAAAAGCATCAATATATAAGATCAAAATAGAAATGAGTGTCCAGCAGGGAGATACCATATCTCATAAGCTATTTATGCTAGCATTAAAAAACAAATGTAAAACTGTCCTATACAAATAAGGGTGTCAAAATACATGGAACTCGGTTAACTCAGTTGCGTTCCGTTGATAATAATATTTAAATCAGTAACGACATTAATGAGCTGAGAGATATGTTGGATGGATAACAGGAGATATTTAAACAAATCTGACTTAAGGTGAATCCAAATAAGATCAAATAGTGACCAGAGGAGACACCACTATTACCATATATGGTCACATTCTCGAAGGTGTCAGTAAGGACAAATACTTGAGCCATGCTATAAGACTGGCAAAATAAAACCAAATATTTAAAATATCCCGAAGAACAAGACTTAGCTGGGAAACTTTTGGTAAACTTACCTACAAATGCAAAATTTATGAAGCTTGCATTTTATCGGTTGTAACATATACACTAAAAATTATAATTTTTACCAACAGAAGTACAGAAAAAGTCCGAGCAACTCAGAGAGCTATGAAGGGTGCCATCTTGGAAATCAGCCTAAGAAAAAGATCATCACAAAAATAAATATAAAAAAAATGACCAGATCCTATTAACAAAATTGCAGCGAGAAATTAGTATTAAATTGTTTTAGTTAGAAATGCATGGAAACTACTGAAAGAGGACTACATTCAGAAAAACTTCTTTTAGTAATACATTTTATATTTTTTGCGGGCTTCTTTCTTGCGGTCTTTCTCTCTTATGCGCATTCATACTGTTAGTTGGTTTACTTGTTTTTGTAGTAGATTGGTTTGTGTTTTATTTGATGATGGTAGGTTTCGTGTTAGTGTTAAGTTTTATATTTTACATTTATACAACTTATCGACAGTTATATAGATATACTAATGTATATAAAGAATATTGATACTTTGATGTAATTCATCTATACATTGTTACCTATTATCAAATCCTAAGCATCGCAGAAGTCTGTTCTGAATTTGCTGCACCATGGTCTTTGTATGCCTGGGATAGACCACTAGGTTGGGCTAGAGTAAATCAAACCGGGCTTCACGATGTGGTTGTAGAGAATTAACTTATCTTTGATTTTGCGGTGCACCAAAACTTGTTTCTGATATGTTGCTTATGTAAACATGAAACCAATTTTTTTTTGTTAAGCTATACACATTAAATTTGATATATTTTCAGCAGATCTGTGTTAATTGCTTTCTGATTAAATTAAGCAAAAGTTCTAATATCTCAACATGTAATGCTTGTATATCTAATGATAATATTCTTGGAAGTATTGTTTCACCGTAATGTATATTTAAAGAATTAACATTACTTGAAGTCATGCCACACTAACAATCTTAACTATCTTTGAAGTCTTGAATTATTTTTACTAATAATTGGTAATTAAGACCCATTTAACATTTAAAGAATAGTAAATTTAATACAATAAAAATTTTGGTACATTTAAAAACAAGTAATACGACTTGTTTTTTTTTTTATATCAGTTATGGAGTTACATTTTTCATTACAAATATATAAGTATAACCAATTTTTTTCTACCTTATCATTTGCATTTTAAATCAGAACTTAAGTTACTTTTCCGAGCAGCTTACTATTTTGATATGTCTGTTCCTCTGGGAGAAAGTGGATTTGCAAGTATAATATAAAAATAAAGAAACTTATTTTGGTGGCTGAAAATATTTTTGATATTTCTTTTTTTCAACTTTACTTTGTTATTTTTAAATTAATATATATATATATATATATATATATATATATATATATATATATATATATATATATATATATATATGTATATATATATATATATATATATATATATATATATATATATATATATATATATACATATACACAAATAATTCTTAAAAATTTATAAAGGAACATTCCAATATTAAAGCCCTTAAACTTTTTTTAAGCAAAAAAAGAGTGATATCCTCTAACTAAATTAATATATATATATATATATATATATATATATATATATATATATATATATATATATATATACATATACATAAATAATTCTTAAAAATTTATAAAGGAACATTCCAATATTAAAGCCTTTAAACTTTTTTTAAGCAAAAAAAGAGTGATATCCTCTAACTGGATATTTTGTAAACTGAGACTTTTGCGATATTAAGACGCCTTCAATAATGCCTCACATATACTACTATTTTGCAGAGTGGCTATATGTGTAAAAAGAATATAAACAGAAATAAGACCACAAATATCCGCTCAGACAGTAAGGCTGCGATATTATTACTGAGGTTAATTCATTCACTATCAAGAATAACTCGTGTCTCATTTTTTTAAGTACCGCCGAATGAGGATACCTGAGAGTTTTTTTTTATTTTGAACACGATTATTTTTTTCTTTTTGAACACAAAATTTAAGAAAAAAAAACATCGAATTTTGTTAACCTACAGATTTAGAGATATTTATTCAAAAAATATTTAAATTTCCTCGAAAAAAAAGATATATAGATAGATACAATACGGTTAAAAATATGGACAAAATTATTTAAAAAATTCAAGGATTTTTTTTCAGTTTTCTGCTACCATATTTGCATATGAGTTGGTGTTATCAAAGAAAACAAAACATATTTTTTAAATTAATCTTTAAAAGATATCTTAAATATGAACAAATGATTAATTATGAAAACAATTGAGTTCAGCTTCAAAAATGTGACAGACCTATTTGACAAAATTTCAGTAATATTTTTTAGTTTAATTTTTGAAATATCGTCATCTATAATTTAAAATTATCTTTTATTTTTTCGAATGGGTTTGAACTCCACAACAAGAATTTCTGGTGCAATTAACAATATTTTACAAACATATCTGTGTGCGATTAAATCATTCCTAAAATATATTAACCTACTATAAAAATCTGCAAATTAGCGTATTGAAAGTCATTTTCTTCTTGATCATCATGGCTAATTTCTTTTGAGATCGAAGATAACTGCTCGTCACTGAAGATTCGCATTGAGGTGGGGGCAAGTTGATTGTAAACATTAGTTTATTGACAATACTTGGCTATTCTGCAATAAATGCTCTATGTTTAGTTGCAATATCTAATTTTTTCTTTTTTTCTTTGTAGTTTACCTGATTTTCCAAACCTCTAGTGCATTTTTAATTATATCAATGGGACCACCAACTTCTACTCCTAATGGCAAACGTTTAAAAATCTTTTGCCGATCCCAGGGATAAATGCCGGATGCCCGAAAAAAATTAATCATATTTTGTTTAATTATAGTAACTTTCACTTGGAGTACCTTAATCTGTGCGGGTACCACGTTCATCTTATTCAAGGTGGAATACTTCTTTTTGGATATTATTTATAGGTATATTTTGCAATTTTCTCTCCATTAATGTCGCATGGCAAACGTCTTTCAAAGATCTAAAAACGCCTACGCCCAAACAAAAAATATCAAAATTACTTTCAATAAACATTTTCAGTACATCAGAATGCATGAGTGTGAATGCAAGTTGTCTCAAGTTGAAGCCCTTTTCCTTATAAATGTTTAGTGTGTAGCAAAAATGCACTGATAAACCAATTACGAAAAGTAAAACCTTTCATTTGTTCACTTGCTGTACGATTATATCTAGTACCAAGAGAGCAGCATGATTTGTCACAATAAGGAAGCCCTTGCGGCGATTTTCTTTCTAGGAGTCACAAAGGCGAAGGCTCCTGAATATATCATAGTATGGCAAGTGGCAATATTATTTCATCAGACGAACGGCATATCACAACTGTCGTGCAACTCTTTGAGTGATTCAATAGTTTTTCTTGGTATTTCATACGCTGGTAATCACCACGGTTCTTTTTAAGGTTGTCGGACAAGTCAGATTCGTCGTAATTAAATACGTTACTGCTTGGCAAGTCGTTAAGCGTACTTTCCAAATCCTCATAAAACTCTCCTGAAGTTTCCCCGGATATTGACGCTAAAACCTTTTAATGTTGGTGGATCTTTGTTGGTCACAGGATTGTCTGTGTCGCTAAAGAAGACTATAAGTCCAGTTAACTCTTGGTATTTAGTTTTAAAAATATTCACTGTTTTGCCCCTTCTATCCAAATAATATTTGACCATAATTTTTACATTCATATGGGGTAAGGAAAATTCCAAACCTGCACTGTGACGGCCTTTTTTTACTTTTACGCCTGTTCAATTTAAATTAGTAATTTTGCGAGAGATCGTACACTTCTCACTATCCACATCGACTTTAACTGGAGTCCATCCGGTTTTCTGCATATATTTTTACCATTCTGAAGTTATCTTTAAATTTTCTATCTCTTTCTGTTGTATTTAACCTCTTGAATTATCATTTTGACAGGTCTCGTACTGATTTTTGACGAATTCGGTCAAGTCCTTTGGTGGCTAGTCCAGCTAGAAGAGATAAAATTGTTGAAAAGTAAAATCAATGATCATCTATGTGTTTTAACATTTATTTTGATCAAACTACATATATATATATATATATATATATATATATATATATATATATATATATATATATATATATATATATATATATATGAAGTAGAATGCGAACCTCGTTCCAACCATATCCTTTCCGTGTTAGAGGTTGCACAGTTTGAACAAATTGCTAAGAACACAATTTATTTTATTCCACCACCATCGAGATGATGGCCTACCTGTACCACCATACCGAGAAGAAAGTCAAAACTTACCTTCTCCCCCACAGTGATACGGCAGAAGTACATGTTTCGTCTCTACTAGACTCATCAGGGTACCGACATGCACCTGACTGTGCAAAGGACAGATCAGAAGGAAGCATGCAAGTAGTGGATATATGAGAGAAGGAAAGAGGAGGAGGAGGAGTAAGAGTAAATCATCAACACTTTTCATCCTCCTCCTCTTTTCTTCTCTCATTATACTTTTCAAATCTCTCATTATACTTATTAAAAAACCTCGTATCATCAACACTTTTCATCCTCCTCCTCTTTTGTTTTCTCATTCGAATTATCTCGTATACATTCGAGTTACTTCGTATACATTCGAGTTACTTCGTATACATGTTAACATGACCTTGTATCCCTTCTTTAAATTTTGATTATAAAAGCAACACTTTACCAGCTTAAAACATACTAAAATGTCTTCTGCTTCTAACGAAAGTGAATTAAATTTATTAATTCAAAAATTTTATAAAAAATGTAAAAGTTCTGCTTTTGAGTTCGAACATTATGCAGTTGATAGTGGTCCATCTTGGTTTCAATATTATTTGGATATATCCAAAAACCATATAGAGGCTGTGAAATTGTGCGAACGTTATTTTCAAAAGAAAGATATTGTACAGTTTATACGTGAATTAGTGAAGTTAAGTTGGTTTCATCATGAAGTTCGTCATTTAAACCAATATATTAGAGATCCTGTTGTATTACAAGAACTAATCAAATCGCGTGGTGAAGATGATGCCTAAAATTGAAAATTTTGTGAGGGACCTTTATGAAGGGTTCATTATGAACGAAGCATGTTCCAGATATTTATCTTGTTTAGTTGAAGAAGAAAGTGAGGGTCAAGATTTATTGTTATATATAAAATATGTTGATCATGCAAATTGTTGTAAAAAAGCAGCAGAATTGTGTAGTGAATTTTTGAAGACTAAAAATGTGTTAAAATTCTTTGATGAACTTAAAAAAATTGGACTCAATAAAGAAATAAATTTATGTATTGATTTATTGGTTAATTAAAGTTAGTGTGAAATTAAATATTTAAATTTTTATAGTTGTTTTATTATTGTGTAACGGCTGTTATGTTTAAATATTTGATTATGTAAAGATAGGAAAATATAATTTTCTGTTAGTAATGTGGGGATGTGGATAAATAAAAAAAATATTATTACATTCATTGTTAATTTATTCATTCATAAAAAAATTTTTATACATAAAGAATACATTAGAAAGGGCACACATTGAAGGTGACTGAGAATGATAAAAACATTTAAGAGATGATTTAATTAAAACAGGTTGTTCGTCCAATTCAGTTATTGGCTTAGTACAATATTTTCTAATAAAATTAGCTTTCTCTTCTCCTTTAATATAAATGAATTCTCCTTTTTCTGTTAAGTTTTTTACTATAGATGAAAAATTATGAAGAGGAATATATCCTGTATTCCAATTGATGCAGTGATGAAATTTCATTAACCACTCTGCTTGCTCGTATGTTTCTGTAGGAAGCATTTGTAGTTAATACGATGGTTTAAAAATATAATGACTCATTTTATGTCCAATATATATATATATATATATATATATATATATATATATATATATATATATATATATATATATATATATATATATCAAACATTGCAAGTTCTTTAGGAATAAACTTGTTGTGTTCATCCTTAAATCCTTGAACATCCATAACTATTCTCATTTTTATTTAGCAAATTTTTAAAGTACTAAATTTTTTTATTACAAATTGTTTTTTCGAATAGTCTTCAATAAGATTTTTTAGATGTTTAATTTTTTTTAAAAATAGTTCTATTTTTTCTTTTTGTATTTTGTACATTCCATTTGATGTGCAACAAACTATGGTATAGAAACAACTGATCTTATTCGATATATTTTCATTTTAATAATGATATTTGATGTGGTGGGAGAAGTTAAAGTTGTTTAACAATTTTTGTTAATGGATTATAGCTAAATACTTTATCATGTATTATAACACAATACGCAGCTGTTTTTCCCGATATTTTTTCTTTTGTCTCAAATTCAATTCTCATGGTTACTGGGCCGGATTGTAATAAATCTCTCTGATGAGAGCAATTAATGTAAGCAATAGGTGCATTATTTTTAAATTCTTTGGGATTAAATATTGGATCTATTGGAAAGTTATAATATACTTGACGAAATTCAGAAAACATTTCATACAGGGTAGCAAACTTATTATTTTTAAAATCAAGCTGAAGATCCTGGTAAGGATATCTTTCTGAATTTAAAAACACATTTATATTCCTTAGGTCACAATGATCAAATTTACTCATATCTGATTTTAAATTACCACGTCTATCCTTTTGAAAAGCAATTAGTACATGTCTTGGTGTTTCAATTTTTGTGGAGGTTTTGACAGGCCAATTATGTCTTGTATTTTCTAATAACTCTGGATATTCAATTAATTCCCAACTTCGGAAAGTAAGAAGAATATCATTGTTTTTATCAATAATTTTCGTAAGTGCCAATTCTTGGGGAATGGCCACAGTAAGATGTGGAACTCGCCAACAAAGTTTGGTTATTTTAATTTTCGGTTTTTCATCATCACTTGTGGTTACTAAAGCATTAGTGTCATCATTGCTTCTTATTAGTATTAGTTCTTGTTGTGAATTTAAAATTATTTTGTTATAATCTTCAAAAAATCCCGAGTACATTTTTAATGGGACGCATAGGGAAACGTTTCCTTTTTCATCAGTCATAATTTTTTCTTTAGGTTTCGTTTTTGGATACCATCCAGCATTTTCCAATTTAGCACTTTCGTTTTGATTAAATGATATGTATCCTTTAAGAGTTGAAGTAATTCCTACATCTCGAACTGAATCAATTGTAACACCATTTAAAATATAACGTAATTCTTTAAACAAGAATGCTGGAGCATTGTTGATTAATACCGTATTAGCCAATGGAGTATCATCTTCTTTGGTAACTTGAAATTCTAAATATAATTCACTTTTGCAAGGTAAAGGATATTTTCCTGTTTGTTGTAGAGCAATTCTAATTTCATCATTTAATCCAAGTTTTGTAGGATTGAAAGGTTCAAATGATAGTATTTCCCAGCTTAATATTGATTCATCTACAAGAATATTTTCTTTTACATTTAAATATTCCATTTTATTTTAGTTTGAAACCTAAACTTATCAGAAATTTTTTATTAGAAGGTGTTAACCTTTGAGAGTTTAATTTATTACTAGTTAAATGTCGTTTAGTATCTTTCTTATTAATGTTTTTAGAGTAAAATTTTTTTGAAAAATTATAATTTGAGACTTTTTTATTATATAAAATAACCATTATTCATCTATTTTTTTAAGATGTAGTCTTACTGTTACTGTTTCTCCTCTGAAATTGATGAGATCACCATCTTGATCTACTATTTTAATGTTTACATTGTCTATTACCTTTACAGTAACAGGAAAGTAAAGGACATTTTGTGGTGATTCTATTATTTTAAAACCAGGAGCTACACTAGGAAAAAATTGATGTATTATATGAACAGGTTTTCCATTTAAATATGATCCTTCGGCAATATTACAATCGATGTTTATGGCGTTTACTTTAATAATTTCCGCTGGAAAATCTGAAATGTGCTCCTTAAGACCTTCTAATTCCTTATTTTTAAAACCTAATATTTTTCCTATAGTTCCATCACGAAACGAGATAGGAATATCTGTTTTAATATGTGTTCGTAAAGTATTATTATTGGCATAAATATGAAGAAAAGTACGATTGTCCAAAAATTTTTGAATAAAATTATTTACATCATCTATTTCATAACTACCTGGTGGTATTCTTATTTCTTTATTTGAGTCATAAATGAAAAGATTATTAGTCTCATCAATATTTGGAATAGCATTAAAAGTTTCAAAATTTACAAGTCCAATGGAATATTCAAAATTTTCATCTAAATATATTGGAGGATGAATATTAACAGAAAGCGTGGGGGAATTACCACTAATGACAAAACTGTACGACATATCTCTTTAAAAATTTTTAACAAAATGAATTAATATTGTTTTTCAACCATTATTATAAAGAAATTTAAGACAGAGCTCACCACAATTTGTTTTGTTAATTGATTGATAATGATCGTAGTTATATTTCACAATATTTTTCTTTTTATCGCTGAAAAAATATTTTGTTAATTCGGTAGATGGTCGCAAATTGCCATAACTATCAAAATATAAAATATTTTTCCCTTTTTTTATGTATGCAGTCCAATGAGTTCCATCACCACTATTCTTATCGAGATTAACAATACCACTTTCATTTTTATTAATTTTTTTTGGTAATTTATCTCTCATGAATATACCTCGAAAGTTGGGAATTTTAAGTAGATTAATATATTTACTTAAATCATAATTTGTAAGTGGTTTTCGAGGTATTTGTTTTAACAGTTTTTTGAATAAGGTTTCAGATATAATCCACATCCAGTTTTATATGGTTTTAAATAAAGACCACGTCCTTGTTTTCCTACTGCTATAGATTCCATCATTTTATTATGTCTTTTGGACTCTTCTAATTTTTCTTTAGCAGCTTTTGCATCGTTGACAGCTTTCGCAATACCTGCTGCTCCTCCTCCAAGAGCACCTAAAGCGGACAAACCAGCAAATAAAGGAATAAGAGGTAGAAATCCACCAGTTTTTGGAATTGGTATGATTCTATTTTTTGGTGATAATATTCTACTATCTCCGATAGATCTAAGTGCGGTTTGAATAATATCAGTCAAACTTTTAAATTGTTTTCCGTTTAGTGCTTGTCTTGCTTTTGAAATAGCTTGAGATAAAGTTATTCCTCGTCCTAGACGAGTTTTTCGACTTCTGTTTTTCCTTCTTTTTTTTAATCCCATACCAAATTTTCTTTTAATTTTCATTGCACCTCTTATTCCAAGTGCAGCAGTTTTTTCTCCAAAAGTGGCGTCTTTTGCTCTGAACCTTTCGGCAGTTTTGTCACCTAATAATTTATCAGCAGCGTGTCGGCTTTTTATATCATTTGATTGTGCATAGGCAATATCATGCTCTTTACAAGCTTCATCCAATAAGTTTATGCCTTTATCGCCTCTAGCTAGTCTCTTTTCTAGTTTGGTTCCAGGTCCACATCCCCAGGTAGATGTAATTCAAAAGGTAACTTATTTATTAGAGTATTAATTAAACCACTACCTCTTTTTCTGACTCTTCTTTTATAAATGGATTGTTGCTTATATGAGATTGGCATTATATAATTGAAATCTTGGAACAAACTGACTAGTTTTAAATTAGAACTTACCCTTTATACATCCTCTTATATATGAAAATAGTCAAACAACCTTATTCAATTATTATTAAAGATCATGAGACCTCAAGAAATAATTTTAGAAAACATGGAAAATTGTTTGAAGGCTCTAGTAAAAGGGGGTTAATTATTGGTCCATCAGGGTGTGGTAAAACTAATATCATTATAAGTTTAATTGAAGATCCCAATGGTTTACGGTTTGAAAATTTATATATTTATTCAAAGTCTCTATATCAACCAAAATATGAATATTTGAGATTACTTTTTAATCCATTGAGAGAAATTGGATATTATGAATCCGAAAATGAAGAAAATATTGTTTCTCCACAAGAAATAAAACCAAATTCCATAATTATATTTGATGATATAGTGTGTTGCAATCAGAATGTTGTAAAAGATTATTTTTGTTTCGGAAGACATAAAAATACTGATTGTTTTTATTTGTGTCAAACGTATTCTTCGATTCCAAAGCAATTAATTCGTGACAATGCGAATTTGATTTTTATATTTCAACAAGACAAAACGAACTTAAAACATATTTATGATGATCATGTTAATGTTGATATGTCATTTAATCAATTTAATGAGTTATGTTTGATGTGTTGGAAAGATAAATTTGGATTTTTGGTAATAGACAAGGATTCGAATTTAAAATCCGATCGATATCGAAAAGGATTTGATTCATATATTTTCTTATAAAAATAAAAGTTTTGTGAAAAATTTAACTAATCATGAATGAACGCTTAGCAAGAGAGCTTGTTAAGTCAAGGAAAGCTGTTAAACAAAAATATCAAAGTTTAAAAAATGCTGAATTTGAAGCACAATCCAAATTGGTGGAAACCTATAAACCAATAACTCAACCCCTACAACAATTAATTTCAACAATTGGTAAAATTGAATCGGCTGAGGTAAAGGAAGAGCTACAAACACCCATAAAAAAAAATTATGAAACACCAGAAAAAAGATTGTTTCCAACACTAACACCCAGAAAAAAACTACAGTATGGAACATCAACACCAGAAAAAAGAAAGAGAGGGAAAACTCCAATTCTTCCTACAGAAATACCAACAATTATTGATTGGGAAACCAGTATAGCTTCACATAGTCAGTTGCCATCTTTACAACAAACAAGTGTCATAGCAGAAACCACCCCTTCTTCAATTTCACAATTTACGGTAGGAAATCTTTCGGATATATTAGAACAAACACGCCAAACAATTCAAACATTTGTCAGTACACCTTTATATCAAGAATATTTATCAGGATTTCATGAATTACCTCGTCAATATATTGACGGAGGGGTAAAAGATGTGGAACATAAGTTTGATCACCTCTATGGAATAGTACATGATTTTGAAACTGAGAAATTCTTTTTGGGTTTAACACAAAGACCTATAGAAATTATCGGTAAAAACATAAAAGTTGAAGGTATAACTTATACAGGTACACCAGGTTTATATGAATTATTATTTAAAAAGGAACCAGTAGGTTATAAAAAACAAGATTTGGAAAATTATATGGATATTTTAAAGAGAACCAATGCATACCGTAGAAATTATGATCCAAATGAGCAGGTACAGGGAAATGGATCACAAAAATATGTTTCTATAATAGGGCCTTATTTACAAAATAAAGGAATTACAAAAACTAAAACCATAAATCCCGAAACGCATAATATAGTTCAACGATTTTTTGACAGACGAAAAGCTCCATACAGAGAAACTCGAATATCTTCGAAAAGAACAGGATCCGGTATAACTTTAAAAGTTAATAAACCTTATACCGATTACGTATATTGGGATAACGTAAATGAACTTGTTGATAGACTTCGACTGTTGGTAGCATCTATGACGGCTGGGAATACAGGACATAACAACGAAATTATTTCTATTATTGAAGAATTGAAAGAAGCCAATATAATTGTATAAAAGAATGTAGTAAATATTGTTACATAACATTGTTAAAATGACCATTGATAAATTTGGACGTCATATTTCTAAAAAGTATACAGTAGATATACCTACAATAGAAAATAAAATACTAGCCAATGTTGAAAATGAAATATTAAAAAATTTTAAAAGTGATGATAAATATATAGAAAATAAAATTGTTCAAAGATTTGAACCTGTGTTAAAAAATGATATTGTAAATTTAAAAAAGAGAGTTAGTGAAAATGATGAAAATGTGGAATCTATTTCAAAAAAAATTAAGTTATTTGAAGAAAATGTTGTGTCAAACTATGATAACAGGATATTAAATATAAAAAATATTGTCAAAGACAATGATGAACTATTAAAAAGTTTTTCTCAAAAAACATCGAAGTGTGAAGATGATTTTAAAACAATAAAACAGAAATATGATGAAGTAAAGAGTTTTGAAAATAACATAAAAAATTAAATAACATTGGTTAAATCAAAAATAAATGATACTTCTGCAATAGAAAATGTTAAACAAATTATTATAAAAGATATGGTATCAAAGTTCCAAGAATTTACGAACAAACTTAATAATAGGGTTTCTGAAAAAATAGGTAATTTTCAAAACATTCATGATGGTATGAATAAAAACACACAACAAATAGAGAGAGCTATGAATACACACTTTATAATCCATAAAAAAGATAGCGATAATATTAATGAAATAAATCAGAAAATTAATTCAATTGAAAATAATGCTGAAATAATTCTATTAAACTTAAAAAATTTGGAAAAGAAATTAAACACAGATTTACAAAATGTAGATGAAAAAATTGAAAATAAATTTAAAAATGAAATTTTAAAAAATAGTGAACAAATCATGGAGATAATCTCACAATTAAACAATCTAAAAACAGAATTAAAAACCACTGTTGACGATGAATATTTTCAAAAGATGTTGAATAAAAGATTAGAAAAAGAATTAGAATCTTTAGCAGAACTAATACAAGCTATGATTAACACCTTTATCCATGATTTAAAAAAAGGACTTGCACAACACAGTTCAAAAATTGAAGAAATTTCAACAAAGTTAAATGATTATGAAAAATCTTTGAACGATGTAAGAATTGAAATTGAAAAAGCGATTTTAGATATAAAGAAAATAGAAAAAAAATTGGTAGAAATAAAATTAAATTTAACAAATGTAGAATTTCAATTAGGAAAAGATATAAAAAATCTAGAAAATAAATTGGTAAAAGAAATAAAATCATTAAACGAATTAGTTCAAAGAGCAGCCGCAGTTTCTAGAAAAGAGTTTAATGACACAATGGCATATGCTAGAGAAGAATTAAACGCAACAGTAAGAGAAATGAGAAACGAAAGTATAAAATCACTTGTTGTTTTTGAAACTAAAATTAATGTAAGAATTACCAACATTGAAGATGAAATCAAAAAAGTCAAAGATTCGAATAATGCATCTTTTAAAAATTTGGAATATAAAATCGAAGATGAAATCAAAAAAGTCAAAGATTCGAATAATGCATCTTTTAAAACTTTGGAATATAAAATCGAAGATTTGCTAAAAAAAGATAACAAACAAATAAAATAAGTTATTTAAAGAAGGTATTAAGAAATTTTATTCTGGTACTATGAGTAAAAATATTAAAGAAACAGTTGTAGATGAATTACATAAACCGGCAAGAAGAAGATATAGAAGAAGACGAACTATTGTTAAAAGCCTAAATGACTTATGGCAAGCTGATTTGGTAGAGATGCAACCCTATTCCAAATTTAATAAAGGTTATAGATATATTTTGGTGATGATAAATGCATTCTCAAAGTATGTTTGGACTCAACCACTTAAAAGTAAAAAAGGAAAAGATGTAACTGAAGCTATGAAAAAAATTTTAGGAAAAACAAGTAAACCGCAAAATTTGCAGACAGATTTGGGAAAAGAATTTTTCAATAAAGATTTTAAAGATCTTATGAATTATTACAAAATTAATCATTATAATATTTACTCTAATCTCAAAGCGAGTATTGTAGAACGCGTAAATCGAACTTTAAAAAATATAATGTGGAAATATTTTAGTAATAGAGGGAATTACCAATGGTACTCTATTTTACCCACTATTATTGAAAAATATAATAATAGTATTCATAGAACTACCGGATATAGACCTGTTGAGGTTAATAAAAAACTATACTGCAAAATTCTTTTACTTTTAAAAAAACATTTGATTTAAAGCGCACTAAATGTAAAGAAAATGATTTTGTTAGAATTTCCAAACAAAGAGAAGCTTTTGAAAAAGGATATACTCCAAATTGGTCAACTGAAATTTTTCAAATTAGAAAGGTTCAGTTAACAAATCCACCCACCTATTTATTAAAAGATAGTAAAAATGAATATATTGAAGGAGGTTTCTACCAAGAAGAGTTACAAAAAGTTAAACATCCAGATGTGTTTTTGGTTGAAAAAATTTTAAGGAAGAAAGGGAACCAAGTTTTTGTTAAATGGTTAGGATTCGATAAATTACATAATTCATGGATTCTTAAAAAAGATGTATTGTAATTAATTTTAAGTAATATTGTATATCAAATTTTTAAATAAAAGACCTATTTATATAACATATTTTTTATTTACGATAATCCTTTTTACAACTGAAATTAACAATATAAATTTATATTTTTACATTAAATCTTTCAATATATATTTTTTTTCTATGATTTAGATCAAAAATACTTTTAAGAATACTTTCACATTGTTCAACTCGTTTTTCAAATCTTAGTCTGTCAAGATAAAATTTCTGATATTCACTTTTTCGAGCTTGTCTAAATGCAAAGTCCCATGTCACTAATATATAAACTTTATTATTGTTCTCACTGATTGTCACTGATTTCTTCATATTTCTATTGTAATGCACCGGATTTTCTTAACTTGTTTTCTAATTCCTGTTTATGTAGAGATAACATTTCTAAAACATTTCCGACATTCTCACTGTTTAAATTCTGACATGGATCCAAAACACTATAAATATGAGACAACACATCTCCTGACTGATAATTATAGTGATGAAACAAATTAAAATATTTGGAAAATTCTTGCTTTTTAATTATATGAATTCTGTAGTCAACAAGTTCATCGATTTCAACTAATTTATCTATTGATTCTTTTCCCAGAATCACATAATGTTCATCCTTTTGAATTCTGATAACAGGAGAATGATTTATTTTTTCAAAAAACACTGTGATTTTTTCAATTTTTAGTGGGTATGCATATGCTTGAGAAGAATAAAAATAATTCACCAACACTCCTTGATTTTTTTGAAGTTCTTTCCATTCTTCTTCATTCAAGTAAATGTGAAATCCATTTCGACCTCCAATTAGAACTTTTGGTGTAAAATTATTTATACCAATTCCAACACAAACAAATTTTGATAAGGAATTGTTAAGATAGTAGATTTTTGAATTTAATAATTTTTCATTACACTGACTAATTTTATCATTGGTTTCACTAGAACTGGATTTATATCCATTAAAATTGCTACTATTAAACATGATGTCTTGATGCTAACTGAAAACTAAAATACTGGGTCTGAATATATCTTATCCACCCCACTCCTCTATAAATTTCAAGGTCAAGCAAGTTTATTAAATTTTTATGACCTATCTTGATAAAAGAAAATTGTCAAGAACGACAAAAGTGAAAAACTACCTATTGATAAAATTATATTGAAGATAAATAGAATTAAACAGTTTTTACCTTTCTCATCATTTTTAATATGAGCACAGCTAGAAATCGTAAATGGTTTTTTATTTTTTTCAATCCAGTTAGTGTCAAAAATTGTATTATTTGGATAATGAAAGTAAATTTTGAAAAAATTACTATTAGATTGACTATTATTCATATTATATGCGAAAGCAGTTGAATAATTATTAATATTCATAGCTTTCATATAATTACATATTTCAGGTTTAATAGTAGAGGTTTCGTTTTTAAAACACACCATTCCATGTAAAACCCTTGGAGGATAAAGTACATATAAAGTATTATTTAAAATTGAATGTAAAACAATGTAGTTGATAAGGGATGACATTAAAACACTTTTCAATTTTAAATGTCTATTAACAAAACAATAAGAGATTGAAATAAGACTGAACAGTTTTAATTAATTTTCTACAATATATAGACATTTTTTTTTTCAAAATATTAAATAATTTGTTTACAAATTAGAGATACAAACATGGTTATTAAAACTGTTAAAAAATGAAAGATGTTGACATATTTTCTTTCACTTTAAGGACATTAAATAATTTGTTTACAAATTAGAGATACAAACATAGTTATTAAAACTAATAAAAAAATGAAAGATGTTGACATATTTTCTTTCACTTTAAGGACAACAGGTTCACATTTTTTATTTTTTTCACCTAACCACAAACACTCGATTAAGTCACAGTTCTTCCAGTGACGATAATGTTCCTCAATTGGACAATCATCAATTTTCCAGGCAAATATTTCTGCACCACAGTAAAAACATTTACAAACATCATGAATAGCTAAATAATAAAACCCTGATTGGGCTAACACTTTAGGATTTAATTTTCCATTCCAGAATTTAAATGAGGAAAGTCTTTTTTCATATGTTCTATATAATTTGTTATCAATTTCTTTTTCAAAAGATTCTAAACACATATTTATTGTAGACGGTGGTATATTTTATACTGATATAATTTTAAAATTTACCATGTTCTTAAATACTTCAAATTTAGCCTTGAAGAGTAAAACTTTTAATCTTAAAAGAATTTTTTATAATTCATTTTCATGGTCTATTAACCACTGAAAAAATGGAATATCTTGGTGACCCCATGCTAATGTATCATAACTATTGGGAATTTTAAATCTTTTATCATCATTAGAAGTGAGAGCTAATTTGTTAACTAATTCTGTATAAATATTGTGAAGTCGAGATCTAAACAAATACATTGTACAGAAAGCTTTTGAATTTTGTTCTACAACATCTTTATAATGTGTTAATTCTAATTGTTTTTTAATGCTACTTTTCTTTATCCCCTTAGCTTTTTTAAGCAACCCATTTTCTGACTTAACACAATAAGCTTTGGCCCCTGTGCCATAAAAGCTTTCTATTGGTTCACCAGCATATTCATCCTTAAACTTTCCAACAACAGATTCAGTTATTGGTATTTCATGAATATTATTAACATCATAATTTGAAGTATCGAATTTATCAATATTAACCCTAATGTCTTCATAAACATTACTTGTCTCAATTTCCAAAATAAAGGAATCTGTATCTGTGTACAGAAGTTTAATATTATTCTTATATAAAGGTTTTAAAAACCCATAAAAAAAGTCATACATCACCGTTTTTGATATATCTAAAATACTAAAGCCTACATAGACAGGTTTATCATATTGCACTAACACTTTACGCATTTGCACAGCTACTAAATTCTCTGAAAATATTGTTACATCTTTAAAGGATGGTTTAGCAATTAAGTTTTCTGCCCCATCTTTTCTATGATTTTTTGCCCATTGTGTAACCAATCGTATATCTGTCCTTTTATCCACATTTTCCATTGTTTTACCGTAGATGCTATTATTTGCCAATTTATAAGAATTTTTCTGAAATTGATTTTTAGATTGATTTCTTAAATTTGTATTTAGATCAATAAATTTTTTTAACCATTGAGATTGTGTAAACTATACAACCCTATGAATTTTAGTTAGTTTAATTCCATATTGAATACATTGTTTTAATAAAGTATAGTGAATTACATATTTTTCTTTATTTTTTAAATTTGGAATTAATTTAAAAGTTTTAGAATTTTGAGGCTTATAATTTTCTGGACAGAATGGAAATTCATTATGTAAATTGTGTAAATTTTCAGGATATTCTAAATCAACCTCTAGCACATAACCCTTGTCATTAGTCTCAGATATATTCATTATATCTAAATTTTGAATTTGTTGATTTGATAACCAAACAAAATCTTTTTCGGGCAGATATTGAGACATCGCATATCCGTAAAGATTAGTTGCATCAAAATACATAATATATTTAGATGATTGTAATGGATCATAATTTGAAAGAAATAAATTGTTTGCTATAGATTTCCTACATACACAGGTACTGATTCCTCCTCTTACACTACCTTTAAAAAAATGTAACATATCTGGGTCTGTTATTAACTCCAATTCGACTCCAGAATATCTTAAACAAGCGTCAAAACTTAAACCTGGAAAAGTATAATAATGTGCAGGATCAAGTTTGTAAGTTTCCATACACGTTTTTCTAAAATTTTGAAAAACATCTGCCAAAAGTAATACATCAGATTTAAGATATAAATCGGAATATTCACCGATTATTTTACATTCAAATAAATTCCAAACATTTTTAGCCCTCTCATATTCTTCATCAGTAATGTGTTCATCCGTGAGGTCATTATAAAAAATTTTTTTTATCTGGTAACTCCGTTTCATTTAATTTGGCGATATTATCAATATATTTATAAGGGAAAACGCCTTTTTGACGGATATACTTAAATTTTTCTTTTTCATTAAAATATTTGAATACTTCTTTGCATTGTTCATCATTAAGAATGGAAGCTAAATTTGACAAAGAATATGGTAGGAACTGAAATGAATCAATAAATTTAAGATATAGAAATTTTGACTTGGTGAAACCAGTTTTTTTATCTAAATATTGATCTACTTCAATAGATTTTTGAAATGAAATATATTTCTCTTTATTCTGGGCTATGACAAATAATTGTTCATGATTTGGACATAAATTTTTTATAAACAGATGAGAATCATAATTACGCAAATTGTGTAAAACTACTGGAATGGAATTAGATAATTTATAATAACAAGTTGCATATAGAGTGTGACGGACCTCTATAGGAACCTGTTAAATGACAATGATCAGCAACCTTATCCGAAATTATAGGTTTATCACATATATGACAATCATTCGTATATTCAAAATGTAATTGTTCCAACACATTTAATTTTTTCATACGTATTAACTTTTTCATATATTTATTGTAAATATTAAGAACGTCTCTTTCTAAGTAAGTTATAAAAATTTGTGCACAATTGGGACCCATATAATTTTGAAATTTGGAAATTGAATCATCAAATGAACACTTTATATAATAAGCAAACGAATATGGAATATGTTGACATTTTTTTTCAGTATATGGAGAACTTGGATCCACATCATTAATTTCATTATTTAAAGGCTTAAGAATGCATTCAAAATCTGCATATATAACAAATGGAACTTCAATTTGTTTTTGTATATTCTG
This sequence comes from Diaprepes abbreviatus, assembly GCA_034092305.1. Taxonomy (NCBI): domain Eukaryota; kingdom Metazoa; phylum Arthropoda; class Insecta; order Coleoptera; family Curculionidae; genus Diaprepes; species Diaprepes abbreviatus. The sequence continues at coordinate 2,095,235 of JASJET010000161.1, read as the reverse complement.
AAATTTTAAAATATTTTCGGGAATAATATTTCCAAATCTATCTATTTTGGTTTCAGTTGAAGGTAGATTCTTACAAAATCGCAATCATATGTATTATGCCTGACTAATAATTCTTCAGTAGTAAAATATTGTAAACAACCGTCGCATAAAAATTTTTTCCCATGATGTTTAGATAATTGTTTAGAAATTAATCTAGATAAATCCGAAATATAACAGTAATGGAAATTTCCATTATCATCTCCAATTAATAATAAATTAAGGTGACGTTCTCGCTTATTTTTTGTATAATGTAAAGGTCCTATAATTTCGAATTGAGTTTTAAAATTATTCTTGATTTTTTCTAATCCATAAACATTAACCGAAATATTGTTTAAATTTTCAAATTTACTTATGTCTTTTAAAGTTAAAGGAAAATTGATACCTTTAAAGTTTAAAATAGTGGTGAAATGTGGATACGACTCCACCTTTTCAATTGGTCCGTTAGGTGAATGAAGAGCTGCAACCACAGACCAGGCGAAACAACATTCATCATTGTTTTGAACGTTGACTACAGCATTTTTCAACTTGATCTCTGACGGTAGCGGTATATATGAAGAAGCTTTTAAGGGGTTGTACTTGTTGATGTTAAGCTCAACGTGTAATATTTTTATTAAAATCCATCCTGAAATTAAAGAAGAATAATTAACAACAAATTTATTTTTGGTTTAAGTTTAGTTACTAAATATTTAATAAAAAATAATTTACCCGAATCTTTTTCTGCCAGTTCATCAGCTTTCCTGTCAATAATTTTAATAATATCTTCTAGTTCTTGCGTTAATTCTGAACTATTACATAAAATCCGAAATGGGGTATTGAAAGACTTAACTTCATGACTTTCATTGGAAGGATTTAAGTAAAGACCAAATAACTCCATGTTGAGTTTGATGCAGGTGTGTCTTTGGATTTCATAACTGATTACCTCAATTATTTTTTGTTGTATTTCGGAGAAAAAATCATAAATGTTGATTTGGTATTGAGTCGATGATATTTTATATGAAATGATTCTTTCCTTAAATGCCGATTTTATTACAGACACATTTTCATCCCTAACCACCATTGAATTGGTTTTGTGTTTATTTGTTCTCAAATGACAGAACCATAATGACTTTTTTATAAATATTTTGCAGAATTGACAATATCTTCTTTCACCTAAAATTTAATAACTTCTTTATTAAATTTGCCTCTAATTCATCAAATTAATAACTAATTATTAAATTGAAACAAAATTTCTATTTAAAATTAAACTTACAGCTTTTCTTCTTCTGTTCTAACTGGGGGCCATTGTTAGAGTGAATTATCTTCTTGTGGCGATTCAAATTGTCTTTTCGAGTAAAAATTTTTTGAAGCACTCTTCACATTTAAAATCCATTTTTCTAAAACGAATCTCTTATTGTGAAGCCCAAGTCGATTTTAACACACTGAAGGTAACACGGTCAGGTATGAATTTAAATGGTGGAAAAGAAGTAGGAAGGGAGTTAAGGAATGGGATGGAAAAAGCTAAGAGTAGCTTTATAAAGTTCTATCGCCCTTTCCCACATCTTCCGTTTCTCCTCAGCTGTTTTATTAGGATCGCAATTTAAAATAGAATCCAAAACAAATCCTAATGATCTTTGATAAGACAAATGTTTATTTTTAATTTTGAAATTTGATTTTGAATGAAAGCTTAGTTTCGGATAATCGTTTTCGAAGGGGATTGACACTTCCGTTTGTGTTAAAACATAATTTTGAACTGTCTCTGTTTGTGTAGAAACAGAATTTAAAATTTCATCGAAATCTGGTGGCGAGTTTTCAAAAATTATTGGAGAATTTGGAAAATTTAATTCACAGTAGGTATTTTGGCCGCACGGAATTGAATTTTGATTAAAATTTTCATTTTTTTCAGATGGTTCACTTATTATTGGAAGAATTTCTTGGGAACCACCACCACTAGTAAACGATGCTCCCAAATCTTCACTACAATCTGAAATTTTGTAACTATCCCGTGAACCATCCTCCTCCCCCAAAACATCAACCCCCATATTTCCACTACTAGTCGATTCCGAAATTTTTTTTTTTTTTTGATTAGTTGAAATTTTGAACAGAGATAGAGGAGAAAATGAAGAATTACCTGGTATTCCTCCAGAATTGTTTTCACTTCAAAATTTCTAGTTTTCAACATTCCAAAAAAATTTTGTGATATATTTGAACTCGAATCATTGTCACTGTCACTGTTACTCTGATAATTTGTTAAATTTTTATTAATTTTGGGAATCCCCATTAGCTTTTTAAAATTGTCGATATTATCTAAATCTTGAGTTAATATGTCGGGAGTATTTGTAATGGGAGTGTCCGTTGTTACATCTAAATCTTGAGTTAAAAAATTTGGGGTTTCCGGCGTTAAAATATTATTAAAATCTAAGTTTTGTGATAAAATTGAATTTTGAAAGTCAAAATCTGTCTCCGAAATATTCTCTAGTTCAGGCAAATATTCCAAATTTTCTAAAAATTTTATGTTCGTTTCTGAACAACTTTGCAGTAATTTGTTTTCTAAATTTTTTTCTTGCATCGTATTAATCATCGCGTTAAAATTTTGGGTTCTCTGACTTAAATTTTGGTTGTCACTTTCATTTTCATTTTTCAAAAAAGCAGGCTGAATTATTATATTTGAAATTATATTAATTTTGTTCACCACTCCTAACTGTTCAGTGGAAGTTGAGGCAAAAGGAAAAGACATACCTTTAAAATTTGAGTACACTTGACAGCAACAAACTAAAACACACTAAAACAAACTAAAACAAACTAAAATTGGAGACTTTAAATTTAAAGCGTGGTAAACTCGACTTAAGCTTGTTATAAACTGATCCTCGACCGTTTTATATGAAAGCAGACCACGGTTTGTCCTCGTAAGTATAGTGACCTCAATAAAGGTCAATGACCTCAATTCTGCGCGTCACACTCCGCGGAGCCCCCCTTCCCCCTCCCCCTTCCCCCGCAAATTTTTTCCCCGCCCCCTTCCCCGCAAAGCCTCCTTCCCCCTTCCTCCCTTCCCCCCGCTGAGCCCCCCAGCTGAGTCCCTCTGCTGAGCTGCTTAGGGAGCTACGTCCCCTATAAGTCTCAGTGAGACGTCCTAAAATGTGCTGTAACTATAAAAACTCGAGAGGTTTGCGGGCGTATAAAACACAAAATTCTCTTCGGAGCATCTTACCTTAGGGTCCCCTATAACTCTCAGTGAGACGTCCTAAAATGTGCTGTAACTATAAAAACTCGAGAAGTTTGCGGGCCTATAAAAAACACAAGGTTTTTTCGGGGCTTCTCGACTGGTGCGGGGGGTCCAGGGGGCAGGGGGGTATAGGAGGAGTATAGGGGCGGTATGAGGGGCCCTCTCCGCGATTTAAAAATCGAAATTTTACCTTGACCTACTTTCATAAAATGACTGTTTTGCGAGGTGACTTTTTCATTTTTGGTTCATCACCATTGCTGTCCGCATAAATTTTAATTTTTATTATTTCATTTTATTATCAATATGTTCAGGAACAGAAATTTTGAAATTCAGGTTATGGATGGTAATAGACTTGTAATAAGAAGAAGAGTCAACGTTCCTCCTCCGGTACAAGTACCATCTATAACCTCATCGACAAATCCAGAGGAAAATGAGGATCCTCAAGTGGAACCTCAGATAAATCCGGAGGAACCAGTCCAGTGTGACGAAGTCGATTCCACTACAAAGTAAGTAGCTTATATTAAGCTTATATTAAATTTATTATTAGTCTTCCTAATATCAAAATACTAATTGATTTTTTTTTTCAGTTGACAGATACAAACAATAGACCAAGTTTAGGGACAGTGTTAAGTGAAACTATTTTTAGGTTAAGTTAAAGTGTTTAAGTGATAGTGAATAGTAACGGAGACGATTTAAGGTAATGTAAATTTTATTTAATTGATCTAATTATAAAGGAGTATGAAGATAACTGTACCTAAATTTCCTATAATATTTTTTCTTTCATATTTATAAACTTATTAATTTTAGATTTAAAACTCTCTAAAATAAGAAAGGATTAAGAATTTTTGAACAGGGCGGTTAATTTAAAATATTTTTTCAATCTATTATGAATAATCAAATTTTGTTGTTCAATTCTTTATTCCAATAAGATAAGAATAAATGGATAAATTAAATACAAACAATAATAATTTTAAAATAATAAAAATTAAATAATAATACATTTTAAAATAAATATTCTAGGATTATAATTTCTTCATTTTCACATTTATGAAGTGGTTTGCAATACATAAATATTAAATAATACATTCTAATCTAAATATTCTAGGACTACAGTTTCTTCATTTTCACATTTAATTACACATAGTTCATTGCGACAGATTGGACATGTTTTATTAATTAACATCCACATTCCTAAACAAGGGATGCAAAATCTGTGATTACAAGGTTCTGGTGACATCATTTTATTAGATAATATATCTTCAAGACATATAGGACATTCTTCGGTTTTATTTTCAATTATTTCACTAACAACTTTTTTTTTACCCTTCGCGACTTCCTACCGTTTTTATATATTGGTTTTTTACCAGGCATTATATTGGCACCACTAGAACATTTGCGTCCCAATCTAAATCAATATTTTTAACACTACCATTGCAAATTAAACAAACTTTGGGGGTAATAATTTGATACAACTGTCTTGAACACATATCGCAATGTAAATCATTGCTTAAGCGTTTTAATTTTCTCTTATTATGAGTATTTACATGTCTATGAGCCCCTGCCCTTTGATAATATTGTATAATTTGATAGCATGCGTGACAAAGAGTTTTTTCTTGATTTTCCGTCACTACAAACACTACGATATAACTCTGAGTAATACAGAACACAACTTCTTTGGGATCAGTGTACTTATGTTTCACTAAACAAAATTTAGCACTAGCACTGTCTTCTTCATTATCTTCTTCAATATCGGAGTCACCAGAGTCAGCTTCAATTTGTTCGAAATTATTTATATCGTAGTTCAAACAATTTCTGAAGTTCTTCTGAAATTTTTTTTCGTTAAGATGTGTATTGTAATCCAATACTCCAATTAATTCATCTAGATCTGGATCTTCTTCTTCAATATTATTATCCATAAATTTTTGAATGAATTTTTTAAATATTTACTTTGTAATATTTACTATTAAATATAAAATTATTTACTTATTATTTACTTATTATTTGTTGGTATTTAATTTATCATCTTTTGTTGCTCCACGTATCTATTTTATAAATTTACTGAAGTGAAAATTCATTGGTGGTAGGACTTTATATCGACTTCATGGTCAAATAAGGTTATCCACCTCAAGGTCAAACATAAGGTTAGATCTCCTACTATGATCGGATTCGATGAAAGGTTAGCCATGTTGTTAACTTTAAGATTAAACTCAAGGTGATGTATACGAGGCTTTTTGAAAAGTATAATAAGAGAACAAAAGAGGAGGAGGATGAAAAGTGTTGATGATACTAGGTTTTTTAATAAGTATAATGAGAGATTTGAAAAGTATAATGAGAGAAGAAAAGAGGAGGAGGATGAAAAGTGTTGATGATTTACTCTTCTTACTCCTCCTCCTCCTCCTCTTTCCTTCTCTCATATATCCACTACTCATGCAAATACTGAACGCGGCTTCGCCGACCTCTCGCCGGATGGCGTATATATGTTTATGCGGCTTTCACGGATACCTCCGTGTGAGATGCAATAGCAGTGGATATATCCACATTATGCCGTTGTAGTGCTGAAATCACATTCAGCAAACTTATAACTATATGCAGCTCCGTCTATGAATGATGTAGAATGCGAACAGTAAATGCGAACCTCGTTCCAACCATATCCTTTCCGGGTTAGAGGTTGCACAGTTTGAACAAATTGCTAAGAACACAATTTATTCTATTCCACCACCATCGAGATGATGGCCTACCTGTACCACCATACCGAGAAGAAAGTCAAAACTTACCCTCCCTGCCACAGTGATACGGCAGAAGTACATGTTTCGTTTCTACTAGACTCATCAGGGCACCGACATGCACCTGGCTGTGCAAAGGACAGATCAGAAGGAAGCATGCAAATACTGAACGCGGCTTCGCCGACCTCTCGCCGGATGGCGTATATATGTTTATGCGGCTTTCACGGATATCTCCGTGTGAGATGCAATAGCAGTGGATATATCCACCATCCGGCGAGAGATCGGCGAAGCCGCGTTCAGTATTTGCATGCTTCCTTCTGATCTGTCCTTTGCACAGCCAGGTGCATGTCGGTACCCTGATGAGTCTAGTACAGACGAAACATGTACTTCTGCCGTATCACTGTAGCGGGGAGGGTAAGTTTTGACTTTCTTCTCGGTATGGTGGTACAGGTAGGCCATCATCTCGATGGTGGTGGAATAGAATAAATTGTGTTCTTAGCAATTTGTTCAAACTGTGCAACCTCTAACACGGAAAGGATATGGTTGGAACGAGGTTCGCATTTACTGTTCGCATTCTACTTCATTCATAGATGGAGCTGCATATAGTTGTACGTTTGCTGAATGTGATTTCAGCACTACAACGGCATAATGTGGCTAGTAAATAATTTCCATATTAGGTGTATCATTAACCTCATAAAAAAAATTTCAGTATACTCTTTTTGTTATAGGGGCCAGCTTTTTCAGCCGTAAAACAGGTTTTCAACTATAAGACAGTTTTTTCAACTATAAAATAATTTTTTCAACTATAAGATAGCTTTTTCGACTATAATACAGATTTTTGACCCATAAAACAGCTTTTCAAACTTATCAGCAGTTTTTAAACCATATGACAGTTTTTATAAATTGTATCCCTGCAATTTACGATTTTTTAAAGTAACTTCAAGCTTCACTTTAGCTTTTGCAAACTATTATCCACGTTTTTGAAGCTTTACGACATATTTGGTTTTTTGTTTTTTACGAGAATTATCCGATGTTCCTGAAGCTTTGCTGTCTTTATAGAAATACTACATATTTCCTCGAAACCAACTGCTTCTGTTGGCGAGCGCGTTGTGTTTTATTCTCTTTTAGACACATATATCAAACCACTCACAAGGGGATATTACAATATCCGAGAGTACTCCATTTTGCAAGTACTCAACTAGCCCGAGACCACCTTTTATTGACTATTTATTTTTTAGAAATAATCTAATGATTTGATTGATGCTACATAGATCACGGGAAATATTGATTGGGCGATCAGTCTTGTCCCGGATAATGATGAAGGTTACATTATAAAGTAGAAATAATTACCACAATATATAGTTATAAGAAATAACTTTACTTATCATGTTATTTTACACTTAAATATACGAATATGACTAAAAAAATGTGACGGGAAAGAATATTATGAAACTTAGTGTGTGATTGGGAAGTTTTTTAGACCAAATAAACCTAAACAAACTAAGGTTTACATTAAAGCATTTTTTTTTTCCAAAAACACGTACGTTCTAGCCCTTTCCATTATAGGATTATTTACCTATCTATCCGTTCTACGAATATTAAAGAAAGAAAATATTGGTTGCATACCTGTTGGATATAACTAGTGCCGTTTAAAATAAACTTGAAGTCTCTGTCAAAGTATACCCACTCTTTATTCTCAATCAGTGACAAGGCTCTTCATCGACGAACCTGCTGGCAGAATTAATCACGTCCAAAATTTTATAGCAAATTATTCTTTTACTAAATGCCAAGCATCTCTAAATATAGCGAAGAGTATACTAAATGTTATACACAAATTATTTTATACAAGAAATCGAAATGAAATATCAAAAAATTATATAGAATTTAGTTTAGCATTTTATTATACTGTGGCATTATGTAGCAAAATTAGTTTTAATAGAAAAATATCTAGAAAACAAATGCTCTTTTACAAAAAAACTCACATCAGTGACAAATATATTGCATACAATGGCGTATGTTATATAAAATTATTTTTCTTTGAATAAAAAAAACCTTTCTTATAAAGGTATATAACATTAAATAGAATATATTTTTACTTATAAGCCCTCTTGTCTATCAAGAAAAAATGAACAATTGCACTAGCCTAGATATTTTAATATGGCTTCACTTGGTGCGGATTTGGTATCTAAACCACTTTTTCTGGCTATACAAATCATTGCAATATTTAAATGAAACGTCATCTTCATAGCTGTGTTCTATTTCTTCCAAATAGTTTTCTTAATTTTACTTAACTTTCAATAATGCTCCTTCTAATAACATTTTCTTTACCAACTCAATTCTTTTTTCATATTACTTCTTCGTTTCCTGCATCTAGGGAGTGCTGGACATATCGCCGAGTTTATGCCATTTTTTTCACTGCTATCTGCCGAGATTATTTTCTTAGGAGATGGGGAAATTTCTGAGAGTGGAATAGCTATCATCACTTTTTCTTGCATTACGTATGAATATAATTGTTTCAATGATTGGGCTTCTTTGACTGGATAAACTTATCGTTCAATTAGCTATGTTCAACAGTGATGTGAAGGTGGTCAGCCATTGAATTGAGCATAAATAAACACCAAGGAATTTTGGGTTAAATGACATGTTACACTTACGCATTGTAAAAATACTGTAGAATTTAAGTGTTAAGTAATTTATAAAATTCTCTTAACTCTTTCACTTTAAGAACAGAAAGAAAAATTATGGGTAATTAACATTTAAAATGCACAAAAAATGAAAATTTGATTTTGACAACTTCAAAAATACAATAGAGTTATTACACCAGTAGGATATTTAGGTTTACTGACCGTCTGAATCTTAATTAATAGTCGTCGGTGGTTCTAAACATGACGCGTGATAAAAATGATCTGATGTACTTACAAACTTTAATCAACAAATCGATGCTGGACTTATGAGGAATTGAATGTAGGCGCTTTGCTGAGTGCGCATTAGGTGGTATTTTTTTGTAAAAAAATTTGAAAACTTAGCACGCAAAGCTTATAGTGTACTGCAAAAGTGGATAAAATAAAAACTTTTGGTTTTTGCCAATGGTCAAGATGATACTCAGAAAAAGAAATATAGACATATTTCTGATGACAATGAGATATAGAGAGAGACTACAATATTAGAGAAGGAGAAACCATAAATTAGTATATATAATCAATTCTATATCGTTAATTAACGAAAGCATAAATAAATAATAAAATAAAGTTTCATTATCTTATAGATTATCTTAAACTATAATCAGACACAATAAATCCATAGTTGGATATAATTTCAACTATTTATTATTTACTATGTTATTATTGAGAGTATTTTAGAAAAAGCTCAATATTATTGCAAAACAGAACTAGCAGGATCTTGCAAACACGTTGCTGCGGTTTCACATTCCATAAACAGTGAAAAATTTGCAAAAACCAAAACCGATCGTTCGCCAGTGTGGGGAAAATTGAAGGATTTAGATATATTTAAAAGTGAAGTAAGAGTCTAGATACATTGTTTTAAAGGATCTTGTTTTAAAATAGCAAAGTTAAGAGAACCTTGCCAGAAACTCATTACTGATTCCCTACTCGCGATGATGTTACATGCTAAAAATTTTTCAGGAATCGAAAGAGTTTGAATTTTCATCATGAAATACATAGTTTATTCAAAAAGTTCCGGGACTAATTTTGTATCAAATTTACTAGTGCTATCTGTTACCAGACAGTATAAATATGTAATATCTTGCCTTAGTTCAGATTAGTAGAGTGATGTGAGCGATGTAATTTCATTTATTGGCCAGCTGTGTTCATTTGAAGTAGATGTCTTTTATCCGCTGCGTCACAATTTTCGGTATGGACCAATGGGCCGCAATCAAATTTTGTTTCAAACATGGGAAAACTTGGTTCGGAAACATTCTAATTATTGAAACCGCGTATGGTGAGGATTGCTTAAACCGCAGCAAGGTTTTGGAGTGGTATGTGCAGTTCAAGAACGGTCGACTCAACATCAGTGTAGGAAGCGTGCACCACATTTTGCACGATGTTTTCGGGAAAAAAAAGTGTTAGCACTTGTTAACGGAAGAGCTGAAAGAGAGCCGTGTAGAAGCTTCACGCGATTTGGTTAAATGGGCAGACACGTATGAAAATTTTTAAATAGGATTGTAACTGGTGATAAATCATGGTGCTTTCAACACGACCCGTCCACCAAACGCCAAACCGCTGAGTGGCAAGGCAACGGCTAAGGGCGGCCCATCAAAGTTCGAATGACAAAGTCGAAAATCAATACGATGCTCATTTCGTTTTTCGATTCTCACGAGATTATCCATAGTGAGTTCGTGCCCCAAGCCAAACAGTGAACGCATAATTCTACAAAAGTGTCCTGGATCGCCTTTTGAAGGGAATTTGTCGTGTGAGACCGGGATTGTACCGCACCAGTAAGTGATTTTTGGTGCACAACAAAGCGTCAGCCCATTCTTCAATTCTCATCACAGAATTTTTGGTAAAAAAGTCAGTCTCTATGATTCATCACCCATCCTACTCGCTAGATCTGGCTCTGGAAGACTTTTCTTTATTCCCTAAATTGAAAATGACGATGAACGGAGAACTTTTTGGGGACGTTGAGGCGATTCAAAGGAATATGACCAGAGCTCTGAAAGGTATTTTAAAAAAGGCGCTTTTCAGGTCGTTCCAGCTGCTATAAGAGCGCAGTAAAATTTGTGTAGGACGAGGAAAGGATTATGTTGAAAACCAAATAATTCTTGTTTTCATTCGTAAAAAAAATTAGTCCCGGAACTTATTGAATATACTGCGTATCATCGCTAGTGAGAAATGAGCAATGAAAATCAAATAATCTAAGCAAAATTGGAGTTGTTTTGTTGATTTGGTCTTTCTACAACGAGGTGCTTCAAGATAATGTTTCTCGACTTTTCTTCTACTTTAAATATATCTAATCCGTTTAGTAATCTCCACCTTTGCGAATAATGGGTGTTGATTGTTGCAAATTTTCCACTCTTTTTTGAATGTAAAACTTGTTTGCATGATTGTGTTACTTCTGTTTTGCATCTACATTGAGCTTTTTGTAAGCTTCTCTAGAAATTAAGTTAAACTAAAGTAGTAGTATGTTGAGTAAAGCTAATGTTTTGATAGCGCAGATACATCTAAAAGACGCTAAATTAATAGAAACATCACCTACGCCATTTCATGATGGTATTTCCCATGTGTTTATGGATACATAAATATTTCACTTAATCGTAGACATTCTCCTTAAAACATTTCAAACAATTTTAAGAAACATCTTATTTATATTTAGAAAAGGAATTGTAATCACAACAATATAAATTGATCAATCGGGAAAAACAAAGCTCTCTGTTGTACCGTATCCCTTTTTATTATAGTTGCCCACGTTTTCAATTATTTTGGTTATCAGCAGTGACAGATGCGAACATTACAAGGAAGAAGGCAGAATAAGTAAATAATTAAATTCTGGAGTGATTGAGGTAAAATTTTCTGGATAGGTAGGTGGCTGCTTTCTTAAATAATAAAATATTCTTTTGGTATGTTTGGGAATAATAATATATTGTTATAAATTAGAAGCCGTTAAGTTTTTACCTACCAATTAAGAAGCAGTATGTAATTAAACTTGATCTTTATTTTTAAATATGAACCTTTAAAATAAAAGCAGTATTTACCATCTGCAGCTATCAAATACCCGGAAAACTGTTTACCAGTCTTTTTACCAAGGAATCATCTAAAGCATGAAGAATTTTAATACAACTTTACCAATTTTACTATATTTATTTTCAATACTTGCCTGTACCAACAAAACATTTTTATTGCAACTTTTAGTTTGCTTTTATCAAGGAATCAAGTCTAAGCAATCTTTTATAGAGTGTTTTTTATTCCTAATTTTGTTCATAAATTTCATTTACGTAATAATGTTGAGTCAGACACCCACAGCCCTAGTCAGATCCATATTGTCTGCTATAAAGGTTTGCTTCTTATAATCACGGCATTTTCTTTTGACAGAGTAATTCATGTAACTCTTTTGACCAATAGATTTAAAGTTTACAAGTAATACATTTATTAAGATAAAATAAGGTAGAAACATAGACATACGAACATCAAGATTTTTATGTCTTATGAACTCCTTTGACGCTCTTTTTGTTATTTTTGATGAGTGCGAAGGATGAGAAAATTCTTAAGTATAAATCCACCTTATTTGTCAAAAATAGGTATAATGAGAAGTGGTAAAATGTCAAGAAATTATATAACGAAGTGTCGCGGTGTTGGAGAGTAAATCTAAACTACGGGTACGGGTTTCTTGTCTCCTAGTTTATATTTATTTAAATTTACAAACGGAATATTGCGATGAATCAGACCATAAGTTTATATTTATATGTTTGTTTCTGAAATGTAAAATACGATTTTAATACTCATTGTAGGCTGATTACTTCGGAACGGCTTTACTGATTTAATTAAAATTTGTTGTGTTATATTTAAGAAGTTTTTGCCGTGATCCCATATTATTTTTGTCGAAATTAGTTCAGTAATATGGTATATAAAAAAGTAATTTTGTCTGGTTTTCTCCAAAACTAATATGGGAAATTTTTCGGGCCAAATTATTTTTAAAAAATTCAGTATGGTGGACTAAATGTTTCACATGTAGTTTTGTCTAAAGATGGTACTGAGTGGTTTTTGAGGGTATAAAATGTGATTTTAAAATTATTTTTGAAACATTCGATATGGCGGCCTAAAAATTTAACATGCTTTGATTTTGCCTAAAATTAGTACCTGTGGGTTTTTGAGGGGGTAGATTAAGAGTTTGAAATCATTTTCTTGTAACTCAATATTGAGCTTTAAAATTGTATTTTTCGAATTCTTCTAAAATTGGGGGGCGTATTTTATGGATTAAAGATTAATTTCTTCAAAACCAAAATATGCTGGATGAAAAATATCAGGTTAAAAACGTCCATATATTTTGAAGTTGGTATTGGAGGATTTTGGAGACGTAAACTAGAAATCTAAAATCAATTTTTAAAATAGAGGTCATACTATGACGGACTAAATTTTTATTTGTCTCAATTTCATTTAAGACTGGTATTGGAAGAATTCTCAGAATCTATGAATTTGTCTTGTTCAGTACTTCGATTTACAATAAATTTGTCTAAAATGGGAACTGTTTCTGTGACACTGGAAGAATTGTGAGCTATACTACAATTTTCGCTTAGTACTTAGTTCAAATAATTTATGGATATCGCGACGAATTCAAAACTAAAAATTGAAAAAAAAATTTAATCACCTTCCAATGAGACGCTAAAAAATGAAAAATTAATATAAATTAATATATAGAATTGAAAAATTTTCGACTTCAGCGCTAAATTATTACCAGATGATAAAAATAACGACGAAAAACACAGAAGCTGTATTAAGAAAGCAATCAGCGCACAAAACATATTATAGGTAGCGGTGTTGTAGAGGAGCAGGAAAAGACTTAAAGGTCCACTTACAATTTACAAAAGTAATTACAAAAAAAGTCAGTTATAAAATAATTCGTCCTCTCTTTTTTTATTCGTATTTTTTTATGTAATATTTTGGCAACGACTTCAAAACTTTCAATTCCATAAAAAAATTTACCTTATTTTTCGATTTCTAGCACTTTTTTAGATGGCAGTCAACTTTTTAAAAATATTTTTTGTTACAAAGATTTAGTGAGTGAAAATAAAATCTAGAGATTTCAGTAATTGATTGACACCTTGCTAACTTTTAATATGAGATAGAGAAAAACTTACAACATTAATTGACAGAGGATTTTATTTATCTAAAACATTTTACAGTGATTTAGTAGAAAAATAGTAAATTTCCTATATTTCGTATTCGAATTAAAACAATGATTTTAATTAGAATATTATTCAATAAAACTAAGAGAAATTTTAATTTTGTGGAGTGATATAACAAGAAAGAGTAATTTTATAATTTTTGATATCATTTATACAGCCATTTATAAAAACTTTTCATTTATGGTGGAGATTAGTTTATATTTGAAATATAACCAATTTGTAATGCTATTTTGTATCAGATTAAGATTCTGTCCAAAAAATTATTAATTTCATTGAAAAAAAGGTATTGTTTAATGCTTTATTTTATTTTCTTACGTTGTAATTGAACAAGAGAGGTATATTTACTTTTTTCTTTTATATCTTGTAAGTGTTTTTATAATTTTTAACACAAAAAGTTGACGTTTAAAATATTTTGGTTAAATGCTAATTTAATGTGTTTTACGTTATTAGTTTGTTATGGTACTAATTGTGTTTTTTTTTAGATAGAACAACAGATTAAGCTTCAGACATGTCATTTATGTGAACAAAAAGAAAACATTTCACTTAAAAAATATATGAGCAAAAAATTATCCAAATTTATTAAGTTATAGATAATTTTATTGATTCTTATAATATGTTCAAAAGATTTTAGCAAAGGTGAAGTTCTAAGCTATAGAGGTTAAACTGTAGAAGTATTATACAAATAGCAGTTTCATTTCTATGAAAAATATATTTAAGATTTAACTTATATTAACTTCGATATCCTAAATTATTCAATCGAGACGTTTTTTTATTTGTTAATCTTTCTTCTCCAGCTTAAAAATTATTATTCATTTAACAAAATATGCCGCTTTGTAGTCATTATGTGAAGTATTGCCAAAGTCAGTAATTTGAAATCGTGCAGGGCGTTCTAGTGGAAACCATGCCAGTGCCAAGGATAATTATAGACATGTATGAAAAATAAACATGTTTCAGCTTCTAAATTGTATTTCTCTAGATGTATTACATAATGGTGCATAAAAACAGTAGGAATATATTAGATCGAGTTTTATTAGCAAGAAAAAAATATAAAAAATTAATGTAAAATGTCAGCTATCTATTTTTTCATACTTAAATATGTTAGTTGAGCGTTGTCTACGCAGAACAGTCACTTAGAAAACCCGCAAACAGTTTAATGTTGTCTCGCAGATTCGCAAAAAGATATAGAGATTTAACAAGTACTACTCTAATTCTTTGGGTAGTTTATTTTTAAACAAACGTTTTAAGGGCCTGCAGTTATTTTTATAAAAGACTTCAGCCTCATACTGGCGGTGGAGTAGTGCTTCTTAAGCTAAAGACTAAATAAGTAATTATTAGTCACAAACTAATATAGTGTAAAAAAGCTATATATGAAAGGGTATTAACAATTTCCAGAAATTATGAACTTATTTGCTATACGCAAATTATTAAAGTGTCTTATTTTCGTTTAAGTTTCTCAAGCATGCATTTCGATATTTAACTAAGTTAATTTGTTGACTTAAATTAGATGATTAGAATTATTAACCGACTTCTGAAAGAAGAAGGTTCTCAATTCGTCGAGTATGTATGTTTTTTTTTAATGTATGTACACAGATTACTCCGGAACGGCGCCACTGATTTGGATGAAATTTTTTACGTTATGTTCGGGAAGTTGCTGCCGTGGTCCCATATTTTTTTGGACGAAATTGTTGCAGTAATATCCAAGATGGCGCTGACAATATGGCGGCCAAAAAATTTTAATTTTGTCTGATTTTCTCCAAAATTGGTGTATGGGAGTTTTAGGGGTCGCACATAATGGATCCAAAATATTTTTAAAAAATTCGATATGGCGGATCCAGTATGGCGAACAAAAAATCAATTTTGTTCGATTTTCTCCAAAATTGGTACGAGGGAGTTTTCAGGGTCGTACATACCTAATCTAAAATTATTTTTTAAAAATTCAGTATTGCAGATCCAATATGGCGGACGAAAAATCAATTTTGTCCGATTTTCTTCAAAATGGATTCGGGGGAGTTTTCGGGGTCGCACATAACGAATCTGAAATTATTTTTAAAAAATTCAATATGGCGGATCCAAGATGCCGCATTAAAGATTCTACTTCTCCTGATTTTGCCTAAAACCAGTATTGGGGTATTTTTGTTAGTGTTAATTATGAATTTAAAATATTTTTTGAAAAACTCAATCTGGCAGATTCAATATGGTGTCCTAAAAATTTTACATTTTTCTATTTTCTCTGAACTGATATAGGGAGTTCTTGAGGGTGTAAATTATGAATTTAAAAGTATTTTTTCAGGATTCAATATGGCAAATCCAAGATAGCGGACTAAAAATTTTACATTTTTCGATTTTGTTCAAAGATGGGACTGAATCGTTTTTGAGGATGTAAATAGCGAATAT
Source organism: Diaprepes abbreviatus (assembly GCA_034092305.1). Classification (NCBI taxonomy): domain Eukaryota; kingdom Metazoa; phylum Arthropoda; class Insecta; order Coleoptera; family Curculionidae; genus Diaprepes; species Diaprepes abbreviatus. Next base: position 2,079,025 of record JASJET010000161.1, on the reverse strand, counting down.
AGGTCTACAAATTTTAAATTTTTGGATTTTATTCAGAATTGGTACTAAGGGCTTTGAAGGGTTTAAATTAAGACTTAAAATAATTTTTTTAACTCCAATATAGCGGATGCAATATGGTGGGTTAAAAATTTTACCTTATTCGCATCTTTTCAGATTTGGTATTAGAGGGTTTTCGGGGTCGTGTATTACGAATATGAAGTTAATTTTTTACAACTATTAGGTTGATAAGATACAATATGAGGGATAGGAAATTTTACATATTTCGTTTTGTCTAAAATTGATATTGTGGGTTTCTTGAGGCATATATAAACTCAATATGCAGTATATAATATATCGAGCTAAGAAATTTACATCTCAGGTTCTTTAAATGTTGAAAATTGATATTGTGAGGTTCTTGAGGCGTATACAAACTCAATATGCATTATAAAATATATCGAGCTAAGAAATTTACATCTAAGGATCTTTAAACATTGATATTGGAAGGTTTTGGCGCCTATATTAACAATCTAAAATTAACTTGAAATTTAATATAATGGATTTCCTATGACAGACTAAATATTTTTAAAAAATAAAAATTTCAGTAAGAAATAAAGAAATCTTTCTAGTGTATTTAAATAGTTTGTTATATATGTAATTCTCCTTTCAGACTGAGAATATGAAAAATATATATACAAACAGTCTATTTCCTGCAAATATCGCTCTGATCTTCTCTCCATACGCGTTTTGATCACCTTATGATCTCGTCGGTGGAGCTATATCGGACCGAGAGCAACATTAGCAGGAAATAACTGATATCATCTCACCCAAAAAACATTATTCCTTTTCCAGTTCTTAAAACATCTATCGTTTTGCATGTTTCTTACCATTACCCTCCTAACAAAAATTACTAGAAAAAACTAAATAATTCCTGCAATTTCAAAATTTATTAATGGTGGGGAACTTTAACAATTAAAAACTTTCCTTGTAATCCGATGTTATACTCTGCACTACTAAACTGAAAGAAAAAATTAATAAATTTTACAACAGATCTGAATTCACACTAAAACCCAAAGTAAAACGACGGAAAAACTACTATCTAAAACCAAACTTTATAAAATTAATGTGCGATGCTAGAAATCAAGACCAGCTAATAAGTGATGTAGGAACAATGTATTCAAGAGATGGAGTTTTTGGTCGAAAATATTCAAAAGTTAAGATTTTATCATATCATAAATGTATGAATATGAGCATTATTTTAACAATAAGCCTATATAATTCCATACAATGATTATATTTATGTTACCTTGTAGTTCGTAGTTTTATGCTTGTTTTTTTCTAAAAAAAAATAAATAACGTCTTATTCATGATATTTAAGCATTGGCACATTCCGTTATGAAATTCAAATATCAAATTAAATCAACTTGAAAGAAATATGTATTTTTTACCAATGTTGTAACCAAGCCTGCTATACTTTGTGTATCGAACCTAACATAAACATTTATAACAATTGTAAAAGCACAAAAACATGAAATTTTCAAAATAAGAGCATTACTAGGAGAACAAGTCAAGAAATATAAATATCTGAGAACGACCGTTAGCGAAAATAATTACTATAAAGTAGAAATAAGGTCAATAAGCTAGTCTATCATTTAATAAAATGAAACCAGTACTATCCTACAATGACTTGGACCTTAGAGAAAGAAATCAGTGACCTACTGGCATTTGTTCCATTCGCACGTATGTATTATTTTGCTGAAATTTCGGAACATGTGTTGAATTTCGTAAATTTGACAGTTAATTCTTTTAACCTCAAGACGGAGAAAGAAAATAAAAATTTGTATCGCAATTTCTTTTCGACCAGTTTCGGTCTCCATAACAAGAGATTTTGAAATGTCACTGTTTCGCATGCGGCGCGACACGTAATGCCATCCTCTTGAAATCACATGTCAATTATGTCGGTTCCATTAAATTTTTGTCAAAAAAAGTTTTCAATGTGCCACGGTCGCTATTTCCCTTTACATTAATAAAATTACCTTCATAATATTGAAATAAGTATGGACCGATGACCTTTCCTGCCTAAATGGCACATCAAACGTCATTTTTCAGGATATATTCGAAGTTCTTGCAAGATATCTGGATTTTCTGCTCCCCGAATCGAAGAAATTTACTTGCTAGCAAAGTCGTTGAGGTAAATGTGTCACTAAAGCTAATTTTGTTACGAAATACATCGGCAACTTTGAGTTCTTCCAAAATCCAGTTGGCAAAATTTTTGCGCTGCCAATCATTAGTAGATTGCATTTTTTAATTCTTGTAAGCATAAAGATGCAATCCCAAAATCCATTAAGGAGTGCTGCGGGGGGCGTTTAATTCCTGGGGGCGATGCCGGAGGGAGGTATTTGATTGTTCTGCGATACTGATACTCACAATCGCGATGTTTTCAATGGCTCTTTTAGAACAAAATTTATTTAATCTTTCAATGAAGACATTCGCCTCAGTTTATTGATTACATTTTCATTAGCGGGCCACAATCACATAACTTTCGAATCGTCAATTCAAAATTTTCTTTATTTTTTTTTAGTGGGTTTTTACTATTAATAAACGTTCTTTTAAACGTTAACGCTGAACTTTCAATAATCTCTATGTTTCAATTAAAAAAGTGGTAAATATGGCTGACTCAAAAGTTGGGAGTTACTTATTGCTCAGATCGCCTGTATTTAATACATTGCCTTCAATTAATAATTAGAATAAATATTTTTTTACATGAAATGATGAAGGTGGCACTTTAATTTGCCTCTCTCTCACTTTGACAAGGGACTTGAGTCCAGTCTATATGTATTATAATAAAATTTTGGATAATTTATATTTACACTTCGAGAATATGAATCAATGGTCTTTAGGAATTAGGGTATAAGTTGCATGTGTTATGTAAATATGTTTTATTTTGTAATAAACTTATAAAGAAGAGCCTCTCATATTAGATTCTACAAATGATGGGTTTTGAAACCTAGTCTGCTTTCAAAATTCGTTCTACATCAGAAAGTATCATGATTTGCATGTTTATTGAGAAAAATTTACTTTCCGTATGAAATCCGTTACAAGGACGAACACTACTCACATCATCGTTTTAGGCTTAAAATAACTTTATTTGCCAAAATAGTGGATGAAGTTCTTCTTAACAAATGCTCGGTGTAAAAATAGCAATCAAATATTGTATTTTATCTACTATCTGATTATTGGTTTTTCTGCTCCACATTACCAACAGTATGAAGCATAAATTCGTTGATCGCAATTTTACAAATTTTATTTAAATTTACAAGAAAATAATTGTCTCATTGCTTTTATTAATAATTTTTTGAGATTGAGAAACATTAGCTTTACTGATAGGAATCTGAAAATTGAAAACTAATAAGCAACCCTCTATTTTTATATTATACAATAAGATATTCGTCATGCAAATATTGCCCAACAGCAACTGAAAAATGGGGTGGGGCACTATTATGAATATACCATAGTTCTGGCCGAAGTAAAATAAGACAAATTTTCTAGAGGAACTAGTAATGTGTTTTGCAAAAAATTTATATGAATATTTCCACTTATTCTGTCTGCAATCACAATAGGACCAATAAAGTAGCGGTCAATAATACCTGCCCAAACATGTATTTTAAAGTTATGCTGATAGTGTGCAGCTTTAATGGCATATGGATCTTCATCCACATTAAGATGTCCGTTGTGCAGGTTGGTGACTCCAGTTCTTGTAAAGCACGCCATGTCAGTAAACTAAATTTTTCTACCAAAATTTGAATCATAAATTCTTTTGTATCGAATAAATTCACAAAATGTAATGTAACAAATGTTCTTTTAAATATCATTTACAATAGTTTTAGGGATATCCAACTAACGTTCTAAGCAGCGGGTACTAACACTTGTTTATATATATATATATATATATATATATATATATATATATATATATATATATATATATATATCTGTCCTTTGCACAAAAAGGTGCATGTCGGTACCCTGATGAGAGAGGAAACGTGTACTTCTGCCGTATCACTGTGGCGGGGAGAGTAAGCTTTGACTCTTTTCTCGGTATGGTGGAACAGGTAAGGCCATCATCTCGATGGTGGTGGAATATGATAAATTGTGTTTTATAGCAATTTATTTCAGCTGTGTAACCTCTAACACAGAAAGGATATGATGGAGAGAAGTTTGCAATTACTATTTCGCATTTTACTTCATATATATATATATATATATATATATATATATATATATATATATATATATATTTATATATAGATTGACATATATTTGACTTGTCATTGATTGTCATTTTTTCCTTTTTAATATGTAAAAGTTCTTTTATTAGAAGTTTATGAGTTTTTTTCCTAAGTCAAAATCTCCGTATTGAGAAAATCAAATAATATCAATAGGAATATACGTATTTCAGTTAGTTTTGATTTATTAGGTTGAAATATATTTGACTTGTCATTGATTGTCCTTTTTCCTTTTTATAATGTAAAATTTCTTTATTACAAGTTTATGAGTTTTTTTCCTAAGTCAAAATATCCGTATTGGGAAAATCACATAATGCCAATAGGAATATAGGTATTTTATTTAGTTTTAATTTATCAGGTTGAAATATATTTGACTTGTCATTGATTACCCTTTTTTCCTTTTTAAGATGTAAAATTTGTTTTATTACAAGTTTATGAGTTTTTTTCAAGTCAAAATCTCCGTATAGCGAAAATCTCGAATAATGATTCTATCAGATACTGTATTACTTACTAAACAAGTAGAATTTTTTTGTTTGTCTCAAATGTTGTTTTGACTGTTTATAATTTCACTTGGGCACTATATTGGTAGCAAAACTCACGTTAAGATCCATCACTGGGAGTTAAATAAATAGAACCATTTCTTTTTGTAGGGAACGCAACAGGAAAGATGTGGACTGGTACGGACTACCACCTGTATATATAAAATTGCTAAGCTAGCATATATTTATTTCTTTTTGCCCCATCTCGTCGTTTTGTCGGCTAAAATAATCTACGATGGGTAACGAGAAGATTTATTAGGTTGTTGACATATTTAATCGAATTTCTTTGAAATATTAGGCTATTTAAAAGGATTTTGTAAAAACGCTACCAGCTCTTGGTCTATATCATAATTAGCAGGAGTTTTCCTTTATGGGTTTTTCCATTTTTATTACGCATTTTTGCTTTTCTTCGTTTTCAAGACTTGAGAACTAGATTTATGATTCAATAAAATTTTTTTTTAACACAAACGACTTGGAGGATCGATGAAGCTGGTTGCAATATATATATATATATATATATATATATATATATATATATATATATATATATATATATATATATATATATATATATATATATATATATATATATATGTATATATATATATGAATGGTTTGGTAATTCCGGGTTTCAATCCTTTCGTTCAAAAAATCGTTTTCACGACGTTTCGCCAAAATCTCATTTGGCATTTTCAAGTGCGGTTCGTCTTATTACTCGCTGAGAGCTGATGGTGGCCTCTGATGAATTGCCAGTTTTGTTTGGCTGGCTCGCTTTCTGATTGGACGAGCGGCTTCGCAGACTCCTCCCCTCTGTCGAGTGCGATATATTTTGTTCTTGTATGCTGGTCTCTTGTGTATTGGTTGATTTTTGTTGTTTTGTTTCTTGATTTTTTATTTTACATGTAGTTGGAATATGTATAGCGTCGTCTCATTTATTCAGTTGTTCCGCTTTTTCAATTTCTAGGGCCTCTCTTATGACGCGTACCTTGTAGTTCTGTACTGGTGCTATTTCTTTTGCGTTTTCGAAATCGATGGTATGTCCGGTTGTTTGATGATGTTGAAATAGAGGTGAGGTTGTCTGTTTGTTTTTGAGGCTATTTTTATGTTCTTAGATTCTTGCTGATATGTACCTGTTTGTTTGTCTTATATATGTTTGATGGCAATCTGCACATGAAATGCTGTAGACGCCATGATTTTCAAGGTTGATCTTGTCTTTGGGATTTCCCAGGATGTTGGCTATTGTTTTTTGTGGTTTAAATATGGGCTGTATATTGTGTTTTCTTAAAATTCTTCCGATTCTGTCTGTAACTCCTTTTATATATATATATATATATATATATATATATATATATATATATATATATATATATATATATATATATATATATATATATTATATCGTAGGTTTTCACGGATGGTGGGATGAATGGTTTGGTTATTCCGGGTTTCAAGCCTTTCGTTCAAAAAATTGTTTTCACGATGTTTCGCTAAAATCTCATTTGGCATTTTCAAGTGCGGTTCTTCTCGTTATTCGCTATGAACTGATAGTGGCCTCTGATGAATTGCCAGTTTTGTTTGGCTGGCTCGCTTTCTGATTGGACGAGCGGCTTCGCAGGCTCCTCCCCTCTACCAAGTGCGATATATTTTGTTCTCCATCATCTCCTGTGGAATGACATAGAAAAAGTATCTTGTTGGAGGACGGAATCAGACATCCAGCTTAAGGCAAAAAAACAAAGGAAAAAATTTGAAGCATTACAACAACGCAATACTGCCAACACACAGCAAACGCTCGACTGCAACAAAGTTGTCCATAACATCTCCAACTACCAATTAACAGAATCCGAGAAATTAGTTCTTGCTAAAGGTTTTAATTTTGCCGTAACGCCAAAAACAGTCCCCTTAGAAGAGATAATTTCAAATATAGAAGCTGCCCTAGAGAACATCCCTGAAGGAAAGCTCTCTCATCCTTAAAAAAGAATAAGGAAATAACAATAATACCAGCAGATAAGAGAAAAGTCACGATGAACACCAACGAATATAGGCAAAAAATGTCAGAAATTCTCAAAGACGCCTCTTACAAACAAACAAACAGAGATCCAACAACATACCTTGAGAAAACTACGAAAGCCAAGATCAAAGCCTCAAAATTAGATCCAGAAATTGAAAAATCTATAATTTCAAGGAAAAAATCAAGCAAATGTCCAAAACTGTATAGCCTACCAAAAATACATAAAACGAATGCACCACTCACACCAATAGTGAGCGCCGTGGGATCTCCAACAGCAAAACTGGAAAAATAATTAGCCAGTATCATGCAACCAAGAGTCGAACTGGCAGATTCCTTCGTGAAAAACTCCGAACATCTGACTAAAATGATCAAAAACATTCATCTCGAAGAAAATGATATCTTAGCAAGTCTCGACATAAAATGGCTATATCCAAGCATACCAGTAGCTGAGACTTTGAACCAAATCGCCATGAATAAAGATTTTCCAGCCTACACAATTGGACTTGTAGAACACTGCCTAAAGAACACATATTTCAGATGGCGCACCTATGGGTTTCTCACTTTCACCAGTTATAGCTAATCTTTTTATGATCTATTTAGAACAAGAGACACTGCAAAAGGCACCTCTAAAACCAAAATTTTGGAAACGCTATGTGGATGATATCTTTATAATATGGCCATACGAAAAAGAACACCTGGACGATTTCCTCATATACCTGAACAATATTCACCATAGAATCCAATTCACTCTAGAAATTGAGCAAGAACAGAAACTTTTTTTTATGGACCTGTTATTAACTAGGAAACCCAACAACACCCTAGGTTTTAGCGTATGTCGGAAACCCACGCATACTGACCGATATCTCAATGCAGAGTCACATCATCATCCTTCTCAAAAGCAGGCAGTAGCCAACACACTAGTATCAATATCTCTCCGCCTAACAGAACTCGATACAAAACAATACGAAATAAGACATATTTCAACGGCTCTAGAACGGAATGGTTCCTCACAATATAAAGAAAGCTATAAAAAGACAGGAGAAAACCACAACAAAAACCAAAGACCAAGATGAAACAAACCCCCCGAAGTATCCACGGGTTGACGTTTCCGGTGGGGCTTGCGAGTTTCAATGACACAGAGAGCTAAGCCAGCGGCAGTTCAGACTGCCGGCAGGTACAACCAAGCTGGATAGGTCTCTGTGGTTAGGAACCAGACTAAGAGGGATACAACTGCACAGTGGTGCCTACACTAACACATCACTTTACACCAGGCCGTCTGCAGGTGGGCGGTATCGATCCGTTGACTGTAGACGGGCGCACCTTTACACAAACACTTAACACAGGCTTAATTCTAACGTGTGGCGACCGTGCCGAGAGGATGTATGGCAACTGGGCCTATCAGTTGTTCCAGACGGTGCCTTTGGGAAACCGGGCGAAATCCCAAAGTAATACAGCCTTGCGTCGGTAAAGGGAGCTCTGCCGGCGTGGACCACCCTTTCTTCCATACTCGTGGGAATATGTATGAGGAAAAAGAAGACGAAGAAATATTATTAAAGGAGGACTCAGCAATGAGTGACTCCGACAAACAATCAGAGGTGGATCTCATTGTAGAAGACTCCTCTGACAACACTCTAGTGGCTGAATCCAGTAGGATGGGTGAAAGTCCCACCGAAAAATCAGACACTGGGAAAACAGACCCTGGAGGGAAAACGCAAGTTGACCCACAGGGAAAGAAGCTTTCCGGAGCCCAAAAAAAGAAGATCCGAAAGGCACAGAAAATGGCAGCGGGGACTTGGACTAAGGAAAAACCAAAGTCGGGGACCGAAGCCAAAAAAGAGGGGAGTGCAACCAGCAAACGGCTGCACTCGGACTCAAGTACCTCCCCTGGAGATAAACGACCTGCGAAGAGAACCAGAAGTCAAGTAGGACAGGCTGGAGCCTCTTACAGCAGGGCATTAAGTGATCTCAGGATGGCGATTGTGCATAGTCGTCACCCTGACTTCACAATTGACCAGATCCAAGCTGACCTAATTCTAAATAGGCTTCTAGAGATCATGGATGAGATGCCCTCTGGCAGTGGGAATCCACCACAGTTTGAGGGAAATAAGTACACGGGAGGCATTTTATGGATCACGTGTGCTAATGTAAACACAAAAACCTGGTTGCAACAATCTGTTGCAAAACTAGGGAATTTATGGGAAGGAGTAGACCTGATAGTAGTCGAGGCCAAGGACCTTCCCAAAAGACCTAAAGTCCTCGTCTGGCTACCAGGGACAGACGAGCTAGAAAAAGCCAGAACACGCCTGGGAACACAGAACCCAGGGCTGAAGGTGGGTGACTGGACGAATTTAAGCCGCAAAATGGACGAGAAAGGTCAAACACTGGCCTTCTCGGTTGATGCGGCATCCTTCAAATGCCTTGAACAGACCCAGTTCAGGGCATTCTATAAATTCGGGAAGGCGACCTTCCGTAGTCTGGGAACCGGGAAGAAAAGTGAGGGTGATACAGGTAAACCTCCAACACAGTAGGGCGGCTTCGGCCGCTCTGTGCAGGGAGATGAAAGACTGTGACATCGCCCTCATTCAAGAACCCTGGATACACCAGGGGAAAGTAAAAGGGATTACGGGAATCGGATGTGAGCTTATATATTGCAGAACAGCCGATAAACCAAGGACCTGTATATTGTATAAAAAACACCTAAAAGTGCTTGCACTAACGAAACATATTTCTAGGGATCTTGTTGCCGCAAAAATAGCAACAAGGGGAGCTGGACCAACAAACATCACTATCGGCTCAGCCTACTTCCCCTATGATGACCTAGAAGAACCACCACCAAGAGCAGTGGGAGACCTGGTGAGAGACTGCAGAGGAAATGGATCGCAGCTGATCATTGGGTGTGATGCCAATGCCCATCACGATGCTTGGGGCAGCACAAACATCAATCAAAGAGGTAAGTCAGTCTTTGAATTCATAATGGTAAATAACTTAGACATAATGAATAAAGGCAATGAACCCACCTTCGTCACCAGACAAAGGCAGGAGGTCATTGATATAACGTTAAGCACAATATATCTTGGCAACTTTATAAAAAACTGGCATGTGTCTAGGGAGGCAAGTTGTTCTGACCATAGGTGCATCAGGTTTGAAATAACGGGTATAGAACGGGAACAACTAAACTACCGGAATCCGCGAAGGACAAACTGGGGAAACTACTGCCTAGACCTAGAACAGAGACTAGCGGAAATCAAAAGTTCGGTAAGTAACATAATAGAAGTAGAACTGATGGCAGAACAACTAACAGAAGCCACAGTCTCAGCCTTTGAAGCTAACTGTCCTCAGATCACTCAACATTCTACTCGCAATGTGCCGTGGTGGAATGCGAAATTAGAGGCGAAAAGAGGACAAGTTAGGAAACTATGGAACAAGGCGAAAATAACAGGAAACTGGGACGAATATAGACTGGTCCTGACTGAATATAACAGGAACTTGCGTAAGGCTAAGAGAGAATCTTGGAGGAAGCACTGTGAGGAGATCGAAACGACCCCAGAATGTGCCAGACTCCGAAAGGTACTCTCAAAGGATACGCAACCATCAATAAACTCTCTAAAAACAAATACAGGGGAGCACACCTATACTGGGAAAGAAACAATGACCGAGTTATTTCGGGCTCACTTCCCAGGGTCAACAATAATTGAGAAATCACCGGAGACTTGGAGGACTGAAGCAGAGATAAATACTGCTGTAAGAGCCACCAAGGACCATTGGCAAACGGCAAAAAAGGTGATTACCTATGAAAAGATAAAATGGGCCATAAACTCATTTGAACCATATAAATCGCCGGGACCGGACGGGATTTATCCAGCAATGTTACAACAGGGTCCAAACCTGTTGATTAACAGACTTTGCTGCATATTAAGAGCCACTCTAGCTCTAGGATATGTACCAAAGGTTTGGAGGTTAACCAGGGTAGTGTTCATTCAAAAACCTGGGAAACCCAACTACTCTACAGCAAAGGCATTTAGACCAATCAGTCTAATGTCATTTATCCTTAAGACTCTCGAGAAGCTGTTGGACAGACATGTCAGAGATGATTTAATGGTGAACAGCCCATTTCATCGGAGCCAGCATGCATATAGAATCGGGAGATCCACAGAGACAGCGCTCCACGACTTGGTCAGCAAGGTGGAAAACACTCTGGAAAATGGAGAAGTGCTTCTAGGAGCATTTCTAGATATAGAGGGGGCGTTCGACAACACGTCTTTTCAATCAATCATCACTGCAATAAGGAACATCAATCTGGAGGAGACCTGTTGCAGGTGGATTGGAAATATGTTAAAAGACAGAGTGATCTACACAGAACTGCTCGGAGAGTCGCTGATGGCACGGGTGACTGAGGGGTGTCCGCAGGGGGGGGTTCTCTCCCCACTGCTTTGGAACCTAGTAATGGATGGGCTTCTGCGAACCCTGAGTGGGGAGGGTCACTCTGTGCTGGGATATGCAGATGACTTGGTAATCTTAACCCAAGGCAAATTTAATACAACAGTAAGAGAAAGAATGCAGAGGGCTCTTGAAGTTGTAGAAAGATGGGTAAGGCAGGAGGGACTCAATATAAGTCCCCAAAAGACTGTCCTAATTCCCTTTACAAAACGGAGAAGGATAGAGGATCTCGGTCCCATCATCCTCCAAGGAAACACAATACCACTTGCCAGAGAAGTAAAATATCTGGGGGTGATTTTAGACTCCAGGCTGACCTGGAACAGACAAGTGGAAAACATAACCAGAAAATCGGAAACATCTCTTATGACTGTTAGAAGATTATGTGGGAAAACATGGGGTCTCTCACCGAAAATGGTACATTGGTTATACACCAGTGTTGTGAGACCAGCCATCACTTACGCAGCCTTGGTCTGGTGGCCCAAGGTAATGCAGAGAGCAACTATGACAAAGCTGAGTGGAATACAAAGGGTCGCCTGTTTATGTATTACTGGGGCCATGAAATCAACGCCCACTTCGGCAATGGAGTGTATTCTGGATCTGCCTCCGCTACACTTAGTGATTCAGGCAGAGGCAAGAATGGGACTCCACCGACTAAATCACTCAGCAGTAAAATCGCAAATGACGATGTCAGGACATAAAAACATATGTAAAAAAATCAGGAGCCCTGAGTTGGAAATGGACACGGACCATATGAACTCGAGCTACCGTTATAATATACCGTTTGAAGTCACAATAGAGGATCGAATGGCAAGTAAAAGAGAAAGACCGGGAACATTCTCGGGTGCAAGTATCTGGTACACTGACGGTTCAAAAACTAGTGAGGGTACTGGAGCTGGGATATACGGGTTACAACCGAGGAAGGAACTAACCCTTCCCCTTAGGAAATACCCAACAGTGTTCCAGGCAGAAATATACGCAATCTTACGGTGCGCAGATGAGATAAATAGGAGAGCTTACAAAGGGAAGCAAATCCTCATTTACTCTGACGGCCAGGCAGCCCTAAGGGCCCTCAAGGGCCAAAAGGTATCATCGAGGCTGGTTTGGGAATGTCAGAGCGAGTTGGAAACTCTGACAAAAGACAACAGAGTTATGTTAAAGTGGGTACCAGGACACGAAGGCATACATGGAAATGAAAAAGCTGACGAACTAGCTAGAGCAGGGTCAGCATCTCAATACATTGGTCCAGAACCGGCCTTTGGGGTGCCGCGGTGTGCAGCACGAGAAGCAGTCAAAGAATGGATCAAAAGAGAACATAAAAACCACTGGATGACCAGACAGGGTTTAAACCACAGCAAGCTATTTATTGGGAATCCGGACCCGAAACTGGCAAAGAAACTACTACAAATGAGTAGAAACCAATTAAGGACTATTACAGGTATAATGACGGGACACATGGCCGTCAAAGTACATCTGAATAGAATGAATCTATATAACGGAAACCTCGGCTGCAGACTGTGTGGACAAGCCGAGGAAACGGTGAAGCATATCATATGTGACTGTGAGTCACTGGTGAGATTTAGACAACAAACTTTCGGGTCAGTAAAACTGGAACCGGAAGAAATACTCAATCACTCTTTAGCAGGACTGTACAGATTGAGCCAGGGGGCTAGGTTGACAGAGTGGCTATAATGTCTAGGGTGAGCACAATAGGCCTACTCTAGTCGCAGTGCATCCGGCTTTAGGACGGACCCGAGAATATATAAAAAAAAAAAAAAAAAAAAAGATGAAACAAGGAACAAAGCCATAATTCCATATATAAAAGGAGTAACAGACAGAATCGGAAGAATCGTAAGAAAACACAATATACAGCTCATATTTAAACCACAAAAAACAATAGCCAACATCCTGGGAAATCCCAAAGACAAGACCAACCTTGAAAATCATGGCGTCTACAGCATTTCATGTGCAGATTGCCATCAAATATATATAGGACAAACAAACAGGCGCATATCAGCAAGAATTTAAGAACATAAAAATAGCCTCAAAAACAAACAGACAACCTCAGCTCTATTTCAACATCACCAAACAACCGGACATACCATTGATTTCGAAAACGCAAAAGAAATAGCACCAGTACAGAACTACAAGGTACGCGTCATAAGAGAGGCCCTAGAAATCGAAAAAGCGGGACAACTGAATAAACGAGACGACACTATACATATTCCAACTACATGGAAAACATTAATAAAAAATCAAGAAACAAAACAACAAAAATGAACCAATACACGAGAGACCAGCATACAAGAACAAAATATATCGCATATATATATATATATATATATATATATATATATATATATATATATATATATATGCTGTTTAGTGTATTTTAACTTTTTTAAAATGTAATTTTTATTTAATCAGGCTTCGGTACATTTTTTACGATTATTGGCATGAGTCGATCGGGGAAGACATCTGGTATTTTAGTTTATTAAATGTAGCCCCAAATTTATACTCAACAACTCCCCGAAAAATACCGGTCTAATAATCCTAAATGATAAGATTCATTTGATTTTTTTAGTACAAGTACCGTTATGCAAATTATGCACATATGTTAGGTCAAGAGAATAAGTGGAAAGGTATCAAATTTGGATTGAAAGATTTTGCCCAACCGCGATTATCGCTCCTTGAATGAAACTATTTTCCGTTCCCCTCGTGGTTAAGCACTTAAAACCAGTTTGTTCTTTGTAAAAAACTTGGAAGTTTTATCAATATATCGAACTTTTTAATTGTTCGTTCGGTTGCAATAAAAGAGTTGAAAATGATGCCATTAAACTTAAGTGAAGCACAAAAAAAGTAAATTGTGTTGTCAATTTAAGAAACGATCAAAGTTGGTAGAAAAGTTAATAGACCGAATTGACCTAATTTTTAAAATGGGGCATTTAATTATTTTATTTTTTTATTTATTGTTAAAAATATTTTTTTATAAGCTGATTAATGGAATAAAATTACAAAAATAGGTGTTATTACAGACATGATCAATTAAAGGAAACTAAGTATTTTGTTCTTCTAGTTATGCTGGATATTTCAATTGAATTAAATATCTTAAAATTTTAACTAAAAATGCATAAACATTTATTGGGTCATCTTTGTCAATTCTAAGTCGGGCTGAACCCATAGATTTGTTTGTTATAGGATGGAGTTTAAGGTATTACAATGATACGGCGTTATGAAAGTTGAGTTTTAAGCCAGTTTTGAAAAAAATTTGAAGACCGACTCTAATGGCCTAGTATCTAATCTCGGACAAATCTGTAGTGTTGTCTAGGTGTTGGTGTGAGGGCGTTGTCTGAAAGTGCGGCTCGTTCTAGGTAGTTTTCAATAGAATTCCTAATAAAGGTATGAAAAGTGTCGCAGTTAAGGTCACGATGAATTATGGTGTTACGAACGAAGTATGGGGCTCCACAAATAATGCAAAGAACTTTATTCTGAAATCCCTCTAATCGTGTCTCGTCCTGTCAGTGTTGATCCACATGGGAGCACCAAATGACAGGACGGAACGTAAAAATAGCTTATAAATCAAAAGTATATTACGAAGGTTATATTTGCTATTTTCGTTAAGCAAAGAGTAAAGTGCGAATAGAGAGGTTTTCGCTTTAGCTAGGATTGCATCCGTGAAAATTCTATTCAGGAGATTTGTCACTCAAAGATCAACGTTCTGGACGACCTACTGAAATTGATGATGACCAAAATAAAGCCATAATTGAAGAGAATCGTCATATTAATGTACGAGAGATTCAAAAGAGGTTAAATGAATCGCACACAATAATTAACAATCATTTAAAACGTATCAGAATCGCTGTGCGTCATCAGGATATAAATTTTGCACCAGGTGATATCAATATGGTTTAAACTTGTGTTTTTTTTAATTGAACACTTGACTTTTAACTCCTACAGAATCTTGATCTACATGAACTACTTGATTTTGCTTCAGTAGAAGCTAATACATTGATTTCATCAATTTCACGGTCTTCAAAAGAGGTTAAATGAATCGCACGCAATAATTAACAATTATTTAAAATGTATCGGAATCGCTGTGCGTCATCAGGATATAAATTTTGCACCAGGTGATATCAATATGGTTTAAACTTTTTTTTTTTTAATTGAACACTTGACTTATTAACTCCTACAGAATCTTGATCTGCATGAACTACTTGAATTTGCTTCAGTAGAAGCTAATACATTGATTTCATCAATTTCACGATCTTCCTTATTGTAGATTGTAGATCGTGGTTTAGAAAATTAACCGTATTGAATTAAATTTGATTTTGTCTTCAAAAAATTTCTTTTATCTGGTTGTCTTCTCTCAGGATATCCATAAATTACAGGCATTTACATATTTTATATTGAAAATAATATGAAAATTCTCCAATTTGTTGAAATACACTTTTAGCACTTCATATAAATTTTTGCTATACTGAATAAAACAAACGAGCATGTCGAAATTTTCGTTGTTCTTACAGTTTACAAAGCCTGCCACTATTAAGAAGAAGCTGATTCATCGAAAATTTCAATACAAAATATGAGAAATATCTAAATATTCTAATAGAAACCCCAGAGGACAAGATTTGATGTTTTATTTCTTTAAATACCCTTTACGGCCTACTAACAGGATCTAATTATTTTGTTAAAAACCGAAATTTAAGACTCATTACCAATAATAAATATAGTTGTGTGTTATATATTTTTGCATAGCCTGTAACAAACTAACTCACATTATTTAAATATATACAGGGTATCCCTTTTAAAAAAAGAGAAGTTTGATTTATTTCTTCAAAACCGTTGAACTGACTTCTCCACTAATTCCTAAATGGAAGGCCCCAATATTTCTATTTTTTAACTTTGTGATAAGTTGCAAGATAACTGAGATATGAGGGATGTTATAAAATGCATAATTTTCAAAATCACTCTGTATCTCCAAAACGAAGGGGTTCATAAAAATTCTGTTCATTTCTTAAGAAAATAGCACAATGCGACGAATACATTATCCTACTATTTTTACTAATAACGAAGATAACCCCTCAAACCATCGAAAATTGGAAACCCTGTACATGTAAGCTTCAGTCGTTTAAAATTTTGTTCATATGTATGATGTTTTTGACAGTAACATTTATTTGTCAATTGAATTTGGATAAAATTTATATAGAATTTTACGTAAGTGGAAACGTCATCTCAGTTTAATTTAAATAGGATGCGAAATAACATATATTCATACCCCCTTAGAAAGGTAACTCTAATGTTGAGCCTTCGTGGTTTACTAATTGTTCACGGAATATGCTGGGCAGATCGAAATACTCATCTGTATTTATTTTCTGTATAGAGTGTTCCAAAACTACCGGAACAGCAGAATATTTTTTCAGATCAAAGTTGTAGGAAATCAAATGGCACATCTGATGGTGATCTTGGCGTATATTCAACGATATAAATAACATGGTGGATATAATGACATCTAGAGATCATTTTAAGGTCAAGGAACAACAGAATATTTTCTCAGCAAAGCATTTGAGAAAAAAATGTTTCAACATAAAGTTGTAGGAAATCTGATGGTGACCTTGACCTTTAGAGTCATTTGTTTTCGACTTGATTTTATATCAGTTTATGAAAAAAGGACATTTGACTTTCAAATGACCTTTAGATGTCATAGATCCCCTATGTTATTTATACCGTTTAACATTGGTCAAGACTCGGGTCAAGATCAGATGCACCGTTTCATTTCTTACAACTTTCGTTAGAAACAGTTTTCTCTAAAATGCTTTGCTGAGAAAAAATTCAGCTGTTCCGATACTCTGTATATTTCGTAACAAAACATGGCTTGTATTAATCAAATTGAGTATTGTTCAAAAAATTACAGAAAATATATTTGTGTTCTTGTATGAGTTTTCTAATATAACATAATATCCTTTGTGGTAAGAAATTTTTAATTAGTTTATTCATTGAGTTGAAGTTATATTACTACCAAAAAGTAAAAATATGCATTTCAAGTGCACAATTTTAAGGAGGGACACTACTGTAACTGGTCGAAAAGATTTTTTTCTTCATTACATTTTCTAAATTTATATATATATATATATATATATATATATATATATATATATATATATATATATATATATATATATATGCGAAAACTATACAAGTTTTGTTCTCATGTAAACTGTTTACGCAGGATTTTGCAACTTAACAACTTTACCCAAGAAATTTGAAGAAAGCAGATTCAGCATGCTAAAAAACGTGTCTTTTGTCGTGTGAACACATGCTAACACTGCTTTATTCTTAGTATAAATTCATTGCATTATTTTGTAAACGACACTTATCGTACGTATTGTAAGTCGTCGTTATGTCAGTTTAAGTTTTGAATTTAATTATTGTATTTTTAAAGTAGCAAGTTGTGAAAAAATAAATAAAAATTGTTTTTTAAAAAGTTTAAAGTGAATTTCTGAAGATAACATATATCCTACCGATATACTTTAGAATTTATATTTTATAGCAGTTGTTTCCTGCGAATGTTGCTCTCGGTTCGAAACAGCTCCACTGACGAGACTATAAGGTGGTCGGAAGGCGTATCGAGAGAGAACCAGAGTTGTATTTGCAGGAAACAACTGTTTGTATATATTCCTTTCTTTTCTCTGTTTGAAAAGATAATACACATAAACAACTATTTGTTAATTTGTTGGTAAATTGTAGATTGTAAAGGGATCCTTTAATTTTCTGCTGCAATTCGACTTATAAGATCTTTGGTACGTTACCTCCACTCCATCTGATACAAGCCCCGTATATTTACACCTTTCAGGAAGTCTAAGATTTTCCTGGGAGAAGTGTTTTGTCTTCAAGGGTCAAGGTATCTTGTGCATAAAAGGTGTTCCTATATATGTTTGTACGATCGCAGAAATTGAAGATATCGTGATTCACTTTTTTGAAATGGTATCTCAAAATGTAGTGTTCTTTGACGAGATCAAATTGTTTAAAACTAAAGTTATTTTTCAACCACGATGTAAATCTCATTCTACGCTCAATAAAATTTAGAATAACTTTGTGTAAAATTGATTCACATTTTAATTGTTGTGTTTCTCAGTAGGTTCTCGATTAATTTTTTAAACCGCTTATTATTTTCTCAAAAATCATGTTATATTTACTTTCTAGATTCATTTTTGCATAAATTTTTTATGTATTTTTAATTTTACTAAATTATGATTTTTACTTTTTGAAACTACATTATCTTACATGAATTTTCCTAACTCAAAAATATTTTTTCACGAAGCAGAACTTTTTATGAAGATATAATATTTTTCCTAAAATTGATATTAAAAAAGTTTTCGATTTGGTAAGAACTTCCCAATAAGCGATGTATATTTTAAAGGAGAGAGTAAATAAATTATGGAAATAACTGAAAATTTCACATGTACGATAACTTTTAGCTTTAATAGTAGCAGGTTTTTGAGGAGGTGTTATCGATTAAAAACTTTTGCAAATTACCTCTAAAAGTGAAACCTAGTATTCGGTCTAGTCCTAGACGATCTTCAAATTGTCTTCCTAACATTTTTTGGCCGCAATCCAGTACATTTAAAATTACATCAGATATTCGCTTTATTGGAAAAAGGGTTGGTTAACTAGATAACATCAATATTAAATTTACAAAATAGACTTACTTAGAAAAGTATTTTAGATGGCTCAAGATGATAGTTTTTGTAACAAACGCAATAATGCACATTTACAATTGAAATTACTAATATTTTTCTTTGTATGACTACCAATTCAAATAAACAGTCACAAGATTTCTAAAACGTAAGATATAAGAAAGTAATTTAACAGAAAATAGTTGGATATTTATATTCCTTTTCAGGTGCGTGTGGGTAAAAAATTATATTACATTTCTTTGTTTGTGAAGGATATGTGTAAAGAAAAAGTACTAAGACGTTGGAAGTGAAAATAAGAATGACGGCTTTTTCGCTTTCCTAATACTAATAAAGATCCAGATATATTACGAACATTGTAATATAAAATACATAGTATTAATAATGCCTAGAATAAACTTTATAATACACACTTGACATATGCATGGCATTTCGAACTCTAAAACACACAATTTGGACACTGTCGGGGGATACAATGGAATTAGGTTCCCAAATAATGTAGTAACAAAGATAAAAATATATATTTTACTTAAGGTGGAACACCAATGTAGAAAGGATGAAAAACGTTCCTATTTCTCAATTTCTTTTTTTGATAATTAAATTATTATATTTAGGATTTGTGGAAAAGATATGTTATTTATACAATAAACTTACATAAATTTTTATATAAAAAAATCTAAATTTAATTTATCAAATTGCAATTGAGCTTCTGTATAATAAGAGTGTTCCAATAGCCAGACCACTTATTCGAGAATACTTGGTCTGAAAAGAATTTTTTTTACATCTATATTAAAGTAGTTTTTCAACAAAACGGCAAGTATTCCAAATAAAAAAGTTTATTTTTGCATGATTTATACCTATACTCTACTTGAATCGTTTAACAAGTTGTCACAATTGTGAAAATAAAAGGTGTAAAGCAATACAGTGTGTATAAAGACAGGCCACCCGGAACAAATTGGTGTCGGAAGTGGGATAAAATTCAGAAGAGGGGAAAGGAAAAAAGAATAAAAGTGAGATTTATGCCAGTAGAAATTAGAAAACAGAAAGCAAAAATGGTAGAGCATCTTCAAACTAATTTAAATCAGATAATGATGATGATACAAGAGATGAATCAAGAATTGAACAATCAAGACTATACCAAACAAGAATTGATAACACCGAAAACAAGCCAAGAAAATATAAACCAAGAATTGAAAGAATACATTAAGAAAAATCAAGAAAGTACAAAACAAATAATTAAAAACAAGCCTGGAGGACATGAGGCAGGAACTTAAGACGAGTCAAGAAGATATGAAACAGGAACTGAAAAAGCACATTAAAAAAATTAAGGCGATTTGAAGCGCATAGAGCAAGAAATGCAACAGAAGAATGGCAAAATTAGAGAAAAGGTAGCCAATACAGGTATAAAAAGGTAGATGATGTTCTTACAACTCGTGTGAGGAAGAGACGACAAAGTACCTTGGCTTATCTGGCTTAATAGTTGGAGTTTACCGGAGAAGGCACGGTCACTACGAGGTGAAGCTATGAGGTTTTACATAACATTCGTGAAGAAAAACAGAATGATTACTAGTTGACTGCTACTTTTCTGGAGATGCGCTATGAGGAAGCCCACCTCCAGGAAGTTTATAATGCCCAATCCCATAGAAAAAAATAAAAATACAACGAAAGTCTGCAAGAATATGAGGCCGATATAATAAGACTAATAAATTTGACTTACTCAAAGACCGCTACGGAAGAAATAGAAGGAGTACTCGCGGCGACCGTGTAGAACGGGGCGAGAGAGACGGCGACCGGGACTGCGAAAAGGACTACGGAAGAAAAACGTAACACAGGTCATCCTCGAGGAGGTACAGCGACGACTACAAATAGAAAGCGACAGAATGAAGACTCGCCATGACCTGAAAGCCAATACTGGTGTATTCATGGTTGGTGAAAAGTGTGGTTATACAATCCGCAAAGAATCTAAGGGCATTCACCAAAGCTTCAGAAGTTATGGGAAGGTCCGTACAACGTAGTGATCTGACTAAACGATCTGGTGTACCGAATTCAGAAAAGCCCTCATGCGAAGATGAAAGTCGTGCATCTTGACATTGGCTCATTATCAAGATCAAAAAGGTTGATCAGGACGATCAAGGCTTGGAAGGGGGCAATGTAACGGACATTATATCATTATACATTTTATAGTATTAGTTTGTGTTTCTAGCTTGCAGGGTTTTAGGTTTATTTTCTACTAGTTCATAATTTATTAAAATAATTTTATCTTTGATAATTTTCTCATGAGACGCAGGAAGGTATGGAACCTTATAGAAGAGTCTATTTCCTTATTTGTGACCTGGAATGCCTACGACAGAAGATCTAGAAATTTCCAGATTTTTCCTTTTTCCTTAATTACACCATGTAGTATGAAAATCCTTCTAGAATATTCAGGAATCTTTTGGTTTTCTCAAAAATGGTATATAAAGAGTTCAGATCGGCGTTTGTGCCAGTTAAGTTGAGAAGTCGTTGATGTAACTGGAATCGTTTGACAAGTTGTCAGAATTGTGAAAATAAAAGGTTATAAAACAATACAGTGTGTATAAAGACAGGCCTTCCTGAACAATATTGATATATATATATATATATATATATATATATATATATATATATATATATATATAATTTATTTTATTTGGAAATCTTCTTGGGTAATAGGTTTTAAAATAGATTTCAAAAGATCATTTTTTGTTTACTTACGACGTGTCGCACATCATGTTGTGCTTTTTCAAGTATTTTCTAAAATAGAAGATTTACATACGTTGTTAACAAAAATATTTAAAATACACTTTTACGGCTTAAAACACTGAAAAGTTAATTTATTATAATTTGGCTCTTGAGTTAAAATTTGTGTATTGTTAAAATCGAATTCATGTTTTGTTTGGATTTCGTTCTTTGTAATGCAGTTGAAGGGTTCTTTATATATTTACGACCGTTTAGTCTATTGTCTAAGTACTGCGTTCTCATTCCTATATAAATTTTAGAACATTTTAGACATTCTATTGAATAAATAATGTTTGAATGTTTTCTTTTTAGGTACTTTACCTTTTAAAGGGGTAAATAAATTTTTCAGTAAATTTTGTGCTTTATGACAAATGGTTATATTATGTTTTGACAACTCAAATTAAAGATAGACAGAGTCACAAAATTGAAACTAAATGGTACACTAAAGAAACTTGATCGGATCGTTACCAAAACTATTATTCAAATCACCCAAAATCGGAGACAATAAAACATATTTTGGAGAAAAATCTCTTTTATTAGGTATTCTTGTGTCTTTAAAGTGACATGTTCTTTTTTTCAATAACTGTCAAAACAGAAAACATATGAAAAATAAAATTTGAATTTCAGGTAAAATGATTTCTGGTGGCACAGTAGAGAAATATTTTTATAACAGAATAACAGAAGTCATAAACGTAGTCCCAGTGCGTAATATCAACTTAACCAGATGAAAACTAACCGCGAGATATTAAAAATAAAGAAAAAAATTAACTTTGATGGGCTGTAACTCGAGAAGTATTGGATTTACGACTTTTTGTTATATAACCTAGAACCTTTACTTTACTATCGAGTATCCTGATGCATTATTCGAACACCCTGTATAGGCAAAAAGATTGGTGGTTTTATTTTTAAATTATTTGTGGATTGTGCAGTGTTCGCTCGATGAGCTAGATTATCAAATTATTGTGCAAAAAACTACTTATTGAAATGCGTAACATTGGCTGGGTCTATAGTTATTTCTCGCTGACTAGGAAAAAGTTTGTTCTATTTTACAATGTCAATTTGCATAATTCGAAAATCAGAATAACGTAAATCGAAAGATACTTTTCGAACGAACAAATTATATCCTGTAATATTTTGCTCCTGGATTGATATTTCCGAAGAGATAATAAAAAAAACAGCTAAAAAAAATCGCTAATTTTTGACATTTTTCTTGGTAAGTAATTCGATTCCAACTCATCGTTGCAGACTGACGTGTAGATCAGTTATCATTCCTGGCATCATTCTAAAGTGATTTGTCCAGAAAGTAAAACTACTTTACACCTCCTAAATATAGACTACTTTTTAACGTAATTAGACTGGAGTATATGTCGTTTTTACGCTCTTACTTATATGTAAAACAGAATTGTTCGTCTTTAATTTTTAAATCACTTTTAGGGAAAAGCCGCGAGAAATATTAGATAATCAGGTTTATATTGATACTGTAACTTAATGGTGATGCTATTGTAATGGAACAAATGTTAATTATTTTTCATTGTTCAATGTCAACTATTTTCTGTTAAAATAAATAATTAAATAATCACTCTGTGAATAGATATTCCGTGGGAACAGGGTAGTTATATTTTTTATCACTATCCACGAAAGTCTAAAGGAAAAATAAATCAGTTATCGCTTAATTTTTATGATCTTTGTCGTTTAAATGTTTTCTTAAAAAAATACATAAAGCCAGTTAATTTATGAAGTCATAAAACTAAAGGACCCTTTCTAAGATTTGGCTATAAATCTGTCTTTGTAATCCAGCACTGATTATGTGAGCCAAACCAGACGTGTTATGGGTAGTTTTTAACATATGATATGTGAAATACCGTTAATATATTTTAAAATATTGAACGATTTTCCCATTATTAGGAAACAAAAGAATGAGCAAATACACTCACTATAATAGAAATATATCGTTTGACCATTTGTAAAAAGAACTATGATTAATAATTGTTTTTTCTATTCACAAGAAATAATGAGTTAAGATGTTTATTGCCAAAACAGCCAAGAAAAGTCAATAGTTTTTTTTACAGTCTTTAACATATATTCTTTTAGTTATAGAAAGAAATAGAATAGTTAGGCCCTCAGCACATTACGATCGAAACCTTCGAACTTAAAAGGAAAGAAATTGTCGTTTACCGGGTTCCATCGGGTAAACAGAAGGGTGTCGAGGGGGGTGTAAGATTCGAAGACACTCTTTTAAGGAATAGTAAATTTTAGTTCCAACCTGAAAGTCGAATAAGGGTGATCGGTACCATTCTATAAGCCCAGTGCCGTAGTGTATATTTGGCGGGAATGAAGGTTTTCTTTGTTTGATTTGTTTTTGATTTAATTCGGGAAGTTAAGGGAGTATCATGTTTTATTTTAGTGGGGTATTTCGCGATTTTCATATGGTTCGATTAAGTAATATAAATAGCTGTTTTTCGCGTTTTATTTATTTTTTTTGTTTAATATTTTATTAAGCTATTTATACGTGTTTTTTTTTTCAAAATTGGGTTTTACGTTTTAGGTCGAGAGCAATTATGGTAGTTTTCGTAATTGTTATTAGTTTTAAGATTCTTACTGTAAATAGTTCATTTTTATTCTATTTATTTTTGTTAAATAGACTAAGTTGTTTTGAGAAACTTGTTTTATTCAATTTAATTAAAACCTTCACGCGAATTAACTCGCGGGCGCGCTGTTGCGAGACCTACAAAACAAGAGATGTCTACTGACCAACTAATTAGCAGTCCTGAAGATCTGAGTCATGGTTGTGGTAAGCTTTAATAACCGTAGTGTTTGGTACTAAAGCTGCAAGAGAGAAGTTGAACGACCAGACTTCCAGAGTGTCTTTATTACTGTGAAATTTTAATTGTAGGTTATTAACATAGTTACTAATTAATATGGGACAAAAATGATTATAGATAAGATAATTAACGCTACCTCAATATGTCATCGGCAAGAGTCTATAATCAAATTCTGTGACACTATTTATCCCCAGTTTATAGTTTATCTTGTCTTACAACGTAAACAAATTTTACTCGTTTTTTAGAAAAATATGT
The DNA here is from genome assembly GCA_034092305.1 of Diaprepes abbreviatus. NCBI lineage: Eukaryota > Metazoa > Arthropoda > Insecta > Coleoptera > Curculionidae > Diaprepes > Diaprepes abbreviatus. Next base: position 2,054,257 of record JASJET010000161.1, on the reverse strand, counting down.
CAGAAAATTTTTAAGTTATATAGGATTATATTACCCTTCCCATAGTCCAGTTAAATGTAGTATTTTTGTATTGATTATCTTGACTATGAGATGGACAAGGTCACCATCTTACGGAAACTTATATCAACAATTTATACCCGAAGTTTCAAGAAAATTTATAGAAACTCGATTAGCCGATGAACTACCTTAAATGCGTTATTTTCATACATTTCTATTTCGATAAGTCTTTTGAATTAAACTAGTACTTAAAGCATGTTTAGAGTTTTTAAAATCAATGACTGCCCAATATATACATAGTGTCTCAAATATATATTTGGCTGATCATTCTTTTTTAAGCCACTATATATTGTGTAAAATATTTTTATATTATGCCACTTCATTCGAATTTTGTATAAAAATTGTTGCTGCCTTAATATATTTTATAAAGGACGCCAACATATAATTTTGTTAGGGGAATAATAAAGAAGCATATACTGAGATGTGGAGATAGTATGATTCAAAAGATATAAACTCGGAGTGATATGGTTGTTTTATTGCTCCTTTTTATTACCTCTTACCTCAAACACAGAATCATGATGCCTTTGGGAATACCTTAATAATCATAAACTAGATAAGGTCAGTTGGGTGTGATTTGGATTATGTAGTAAAATAATTTTAGAAAATACTTGTAGTTGTGAAATATACCGCGTAATTCGTAAAGAAAAGTTATAGTCATTATAACGTCCAAGTAAACAAAAACCTATATTGAAGGCTAGTTATAAGAAGTGCAAATAGTCACGCTTAATATTCTAGATTGTTTGAGTAAAGTATATGAAATTTTTATTTCCCTACTTGAATCTAGGGCAGTAGTAAAAGATAAGTCACTTAATTAAGTTATAGAAAACGTTGAGTACCAGTGTGATTCGCACGTCGAAGGAATCATACGATTAAAAATTATGGAATACGCAGACATATTTCACAATATTGGTTTAAAAAAATCATATTTTAATATTTTGATTTGCAATCGTAGGCAGTTATTAAATATTTCACCACTAGGTGTAGTTTTAAAATTCTAAATTATAAGAGGTATACGCTACTACAATTTATTAAAACTGTTGTTACTTTTTATTTATATTCGTTCGCTATCATGCTTTTGATGCTAGTGTATCCAAGAAAGATCCAGAGCGCTAAACCTTGTTTTGGTCCAGCATATGCACCCTAATGCTCGCTTCAGTGAGGAGGAGATTTAATAGGGTTTCCATGGCTGTTGTCGAGGTATTTCTTATAACTTACACATAGCACAGCCAGCTTCTAGAGTTTATTGAGCTTCAGAATGGTCTGTCTCTGAATGTTTTTGTCCACCATACGCCCAAATCATCACTGGCATGCTGTGTACAATGTGTGGTTTTAATCCCCATGTTTTGCTGAGCGCCCTTTTTGCTGTCATAATGTCCACCTTATATTTCACTATAAATTTGTGTAAATGTAAGGTCTAGCTTTGTATTCAGAGCTAAACCTAGATATTTAACCTTCTTGCTCACCCACAAATGGACGTCAAAGAGAATCGACAGTTGTAACTCGCCAGGCTTTCCTTTTTTAACAAGTTAATTCTATAAATTTATCATAAGTCTGACAAACGGTTTTCATTCTTAGTATTTCTAAAATCTAGAAAATATCAATAAAAAGGTGATATTATATTATACCTCTAAAAATTGAAAAGCTATTAAGGACTAAAGTGAGATGTCCCGCACAAGTCTCTATCACAGGATTGAGAGCAG
>JASJET010000161.1:1882500-2047500 GCA_034092305.1 Diaprepes abbreviatus | reverse complement strand
CAACACTAAATCCTCTATTCATGGATGAATAAAACAACAACACGAAAACCACTGGAACTGCTTTGCGGGATACAGAAACAGAAAACTATTGCTGAGCGAGTCATCTGACAAACTAAGACACAATGTCCTGCACTTCAGCAGAAAACAGATTAGGGTAGTGACATGGCTAAAAACCGGCCATTGGAGATTAAGGAGACTTCTACACACAACGAGAATTTATAATGAAGAATCAATATATAGACACTCTGACGAAGAGGGGAAAACAACCTTATATATCATCTTCAAATGCAAAATTTTAACCTACTGGAGGCACCTTCAAGAATCAATCTATCCCGAAAATCTATACCCAGAAGATAAATTAGTGAACAGGCTACTAAACCTGAATAAGGCAACCAACTTTTTCCCACAGAACAAATATAACACACAATATAATAAACATTCAAGCTTTGTGCTATTCAACCGTAGTCTCTATAATATTCAACTAATCAATCGAATTCAAACTTGGAAAATCAACAATCAGGTACTAAAGAAAGATAAAGTTTTGGGTTCACCGTGGAGCAAAAAATGTTTTTTTTTTATAATTTATAAAAATAGGGGACATAGATTTATTAATATTACGTTGAAAAACAAATCTATACATATAAGATTTTGACAAAATCTTTCATGAAGACCAAAATTGCACTACTGATATCTTATTTTCCGATTAAGCAATTCCAATTATAATATGAGGAATAAATTTAGGATTTTAAATTTAGTTTGTGGAATTTTTAGTGCTAATATAAATATATTCATTTTAAGTAATATTTAAATGTACATAAGATCTTCTTTGTTGTACAAGTCGAACTTGGCCCATAGACTTCTGTTCTATTTAAAGGTAGAGAACGATATTGTTTGGTTTTTAAGCCAGTTAATTTAAAAAGCCTGAGTAAATGGTCAAGCAACCAATTTTTAATAAATTGGTAGCGCTGTTGTGGTGTGGCAGTAAGACTGTATGAAGAGATTATTAGATCATTAGTAGAGTGCTGAGCTCTTTCGTGATATTTGGTTAAGGTGTTTTGTATAAAGATGGAGAAGATTTTATATCCGAGTTTTCTGTAGATTATGGTTTTACTAACACAAAATGGGGCTCCATAGATGAGGCCGAGGACTTTGTTTTGAGATCTCTCTGGTCTGCTGGACTTTTATCTGCCCGCACTGATCCACGTAGAAGCACCAAAGGGCAGGATCGAACGGATAAAGAACTTTTAGAATATAAGCTTAAGCTTTAAGTTAAGCTTGTTGTGATTCAGTAAAGAGTAGAAAGCTATTAATAAAGTTTATGCTTTATTCAATAAGTAACTAGTGTTTAGAAGCTAATTGAGTCCCCTGTCGAAGACCAAATCCAACTCGTGAGCATCACTGTCTTTGCTGGAACGGAACTACAAATGATCTGCCCTCTAGGAAACTTAGGATCAGTCTTACGAGATCGTTGGCGATTTCTAGCCTTATAGGCTTAATTCCAAGGCCATTGTACCATACCTTATTCAAGGCCTTGCTAATATCAAAAAAGATGGCCCCAGTGTGAAACTTCCTATTGAAGCCTTCAATTATGAGTGATGCCAGCTTGACGATCTATTGAACGCTGCTATGGCTCCCTCTAAACCCAAGTTGCCCTGGAGGCAAAATGTTCTTTTCAATTATAAAATCGATTAAACGATTAAATATGTCTCTTTCCACTAGTTTTTCTAGACTGGAACTCTTTATGTCTGTGGCAGATCACCTTTTTTTTAACATTAATATCTTAGCTACTTTCCAATTTGAAGGAAAGTGTCCGGATTGCAAAACAGCATTAGTTATATCAGTGGTAGCTGAAAGGATCTTGTTTGGATCTCTCGTCAGAGCCACGTTAGGTAGATCATCCAAACCTGGCGCTTTCTTTCTTAATGAGACTCGAAGAAATTCCTTTGATTTCATATATGCCGACTATAAGACAAGGTCCATATGCTTTACCTATAAATAAGAACTGTTGAATTGATGTTTTGTTCCTTTGTATGATCGGCACTGGGGTTTAACTAAAATCGATCATAAAATTTGTTTGCAAATACATTGGCTTTGTAAAGTGGCTCCGTCAAAGTGACGTTATCGCTAGAAAAACTCCGAGGTGAGACTTGAGGAGACATTTTATTTTTGATCATATTGCTTTAAGGGGTTTGTAGCATCGCTGAAAATAGTACTAATCGCAATAATGCTGCACCTTCATACATCACTATCTCTATGACGTAGTAAAACCATATCCGTTGCTCGTTTTCGATATCTTGCTAACACTGTAATAATCATATAAATTATTCGTAGGCTAATTCATCAGTAAATGATCCCCTTCCCATCCTCATTGATACCATCTCTATTTCTAAAATAGCTCCAATTAGGCTAACTTAGGATCTAGCGAATAATGTCTAAACTGTTTTGGAACTTTCATTAAATGTTAGAAAACAGAACGAGTTAAAATTTCTCTCGTCGATCTTAACAATTATTTTATCTTGGTGGATCTATTTAAACAAAGCGTGAACATATTCTAGTATTCTTCTTTTTTCTCGTTTGAATTAATCGAAACTGATTCATTATGATCATGTTTATGTATAAATAACTTTTCTTTGATATGTTGTTGAATTTGACACAACTTTTTCAACATCTTGTGTTACTCTTGCCTGTCGTTTTTCTAAAGCGCAGTAAGGCACAGGGTTCACCTGATATATTAGAGTGTTTATTTTTCTTCCATCTAAAATTCTCTGCTTGACTTCTTCTTTGGATAACATATTGTCGTGATCTGAACGCACCCAGTGATAACCTATTTTATATTTTTGATAACATCTTAGATCCGATTAATACATTAAACAATTTTTTTCTTTTTTTTTTATCATATTGCTGTTGTTCTTTCTCAGTTTCTATTACTTCGTTTCTGTACAGGGGGTAAAATACTTTCTGATTCTCAGTTTGTTGGAAACACGATGAGTGGAATAAATAACGACATAGCAGAAAACGCATATTTCCACACAATTGTCGATGTCATAAGTAAAATGCTGCTGTCAAATTCACGTTTTTAGAATATCTGCTAAATCAGCAGTATTACGTGACAATAAACGTTCCCTATTTAAACATATGAAGTAACAATCTGGTTTTATAGAAGCCTCCATCCATGGATAGTAACACTTTCTGAATTATAATTAATGCTCTCTGAATATAATTTGTCATATTCTGAAAATTATTTAATAGCTTTGAATTTTCAAAAAATATTCGAGGTTTTGAGCTTTTGATATTTTTTAATTCACAATCACGTTTAGAATAATAAAAGCTATTTTTGTCAACTCTTTATCGTAATTTTATCCCATTGTACTGAAAAAATTCATGATAAACGTTAATATGTCAGTTTATAAAAAATATACTGCTCTTTGTTAGTTATTTTGAGCTTAAAAGGAGAAAAGATTTTAGTAATCGAAATTGCAAGTAATATATTATTGCTATATCAATTTAATAGTTATCAGAACCTAGTTACTCTAAGCAAAGAACAAGCAGATCGAAGGAATCCCTCAAAATATTTATGTACCGTTTCATGACGTAGAAAAAATTCAATTAAACATTTATAAAATTGGCTGCTTAGTGAAAATGTTGAATAATAAATGCTTTCACAAAATAATAAAATTATATTATTCGTCACCTCGAAGCAACAAGCTATATCCTAAGTAGGGAAAAGGGTCCAATATTAATGTCGCTGTGTAAATAGAAAATGCCTTCAAGCCAGACATTCAAGGATACGGTTTACAAAACTTTTGTTTGAATTCCGTTCGTTCCTCTCAAATTCCTCAGTAATAATGCCTAATATTGTTTAAATCATGGTATTTGATGACAATTTTAATTAAATTCTATATTTACAGAGATAAAAATTGCTTCTTTAAATATTTATAAATTATTTAATAAAATAAAATACTTAAAACCTACTTACAACTTTCGATACATTACAATGCCTAGTATTACTTACTCGTATATTGTGCAAATATGCATTTATTGTATTTATTTATCATTAAGGTTTTTTTCACTTTTTTCTATAGTGGTGGGTTTAATACAGGGGTTGTAATAAAAACTAGTGAAATTAAAGTATAATCAATGTAAAATAAAAATAGCACTACGAGGTGGTGTGGTGTACTAAAAGTTATTAAAATTGTCACAGTAATATTTATTTTAAATACGTTTTATCATTCATATCAAAGAAAACAATCAGTAGTTTAATACAGTATTTTTACTTGCTTAGATAGGTTTTCCTTTCATAGCCTCTTATCAGGAATCTATAGAATATTGTCTTTATAAAATATTATGGAATTATTTGACTAAGAATTTGGGTAATAGAAACTCAGCTATTAAAATGGTATAGATTATGGCTTTTGCATCAGGAAAATGTGGTTATGCGTTTTCCCATATACTTTTACCTTACCTTACTTTCTTTATTATGTTTATAAAATCTGCATAGATTCGGACCTCAGTTCGCTTTAGCATCGATGGGCGAATGTACTGATTTTATTGACATATATATATATATATATATATATATATATATATATATATATATATATATATATATATATATATATATATATATAGAAATAAAAGCTTTTATTACATATGAAATTCGTTTTGATTTTATAAAAGAAAACAGATGGCCTATTATTTAAGAAGAGCTAAATTCTATAGTTTTATCACTCTCATTTATCTACCTATGCATTTTTTAGTTTTCAACACTAGGTAATTGTAGTATTAAATTAAAATAGATGGCGCCTAAAATACTGAAAATAGTGTATAAGTATTATCTGTACCTTAAGGTTACACTGAACCAGTACAAAATATATAGTTCTCTCCTGGAGTAAACCATCAACACGATAGGACATTTAGTGTAAAAATATATAATTTTGTTATAATTTCCTTTTTTTATACTATTATTGATGGCGCCCTGACAAAATGTAAATATAGAAACAATTATTGATCAGGTTATAAGAAATATGGTATATGTAAATTCAGATTATCCAGACTTAAGAGATGCTGAATTATAGGTTAGTTCAGGTTACTTTTATCATTCCTTTTATTTGATCTGTTATTTTAATGAGTTCTTTTTATAACTGTTCTATACAAGTTATCTTTAGACCTATGGCTACCAAAGATCCCTTCCAGGTGCAGTTTTTCTGAAGGTTTTAAGTGCAGTTTCTACAGAATTTATCTTATATCTACTCTTCAAAACATTTTCTAAGTCCACTTCTTACAAACTTGCATATTTACTTCTTACAGCATATTTACTTCTTACAGCACTCTTTGCATCACTGATTACGGTTCTTTTTCAATGGCTTCTGATAGTGGTATCATTATGGAATTAAATATTGCCACATTGGATCATCCTTTTTGAAATCTACTAACTTCGTCGTAGTCCCTGATCTTAAATAAATGTTTAAGACTGATTTCCAAAAAAATCTGGTAGCTCTATGTAACTCTCCGATTTTTTTAACTCAATCCCCCATTTTATATCAAAGACCTTCTTTATATTTTATTTCATTTTTCATATTAAACTTTATTTTCAAAGAATTTCAGAAGACTATTGCAATTTTTTTTGATTCAGTCTGTTATATTGGATCCGTCATTTTGAATATTTAATTTCAAAAGTCCTAGTCATCAACCTTTAAAGTGGATTTTTTAAAAATGGAATTTAATCAAGCGCTACTGTAAATAGAATTTTACAATAACGCTACTGAAATGTTAAGAATTGAAACAAAAAACGTGGCTATAATAAAATTATATTACAATAATTACAAAATTAGATTCAAGGGTTTGCTATTAAAAGTTGATCAGAATGCCCCGCAGGTTTAAATTACACCCTATAGGTTACCTAAAATGGAACTTATCTAATCCTTTGTTGACTGGAGTCTACCTATAGATCTTAGGGTAGATTTAATATTTTGGATTTTCCATTATTTGGGTCAGCTTTAACTTTATCTTAATCTAAATTTTATTGCTTGTAAAAGTTTTCATTAACTGTCTAAATAGAGGAAAACGCGTCACCAACTTTTATTTTAATATTTGCCATAATACGGATGAATGGTAATAGAAAAAAATTTAGATAAAGAGAAGTATATAATAAGTTATATTCGTATTTCAAATTATTAAGTTTAATTGCACGGTGGCAACCTCAATATTCAATCAAATTACACGGAAATAAAATCAGGTAAATAGCGGTCAATACATTTATTCCATACAGTATACCCGAAGATAATAGAAGAGAATAGGTACACACAATTATTGCAAGCTACCCTATGGGGTGATCTAAAAGTATAAAATATAATTAGAAGAAATATGTAGGCAGCAGGGCCCAGCATAAATTTAGTTTCGAAAGGTTAAGTCAAGTTGACAATTACATAAAACCTCTATAAATCGGAAAAATTTGTAGTAAAAACTCTTTACACTTCCATTCTACCCAATCTTGGGCTTTAGAAAGAACCATGTAACTCCATTTACATAGAGTACCACGAAATAAAACAAGATCTAATGTTTGAGGTTGTAGCGCTACTTAATAGACTTTGTTTCACTTTACAAGTTACTATTTCTAGGTAATGTTTATTTTTGAGTAAGCAATTGTCTGGCTAATTTTGTAAAAAGATTGCTACCAAAATAGTTTGCTAGATTCCAAATAATCAAGTAAGTAAAGTCCTTTACCTATTTGATTTTCTAGGGTAAGTATGACAGGAACTTAATTTAGTGTAAAAACCTATGCAAAATTGGTAATTTTCACAGACAGACACTTCACTGCCCATGTTTTACCACAACTAGGTACATAGCTAGGAAATATTAAAGCAAAAGGTGGTTTCCAACGGCCTGTGAAGAAGTACTAGTTGCACAGAAAATTTGCCCCAAAAAATTTATAGTACTAAATTTGGAAAGACACTCGAGCTTAACACAATAGTAACATCTGTAATATTTGAAGCCGCTGTGTTTGGGTACGTAGACTCAAATTCCTAAGTCTAGGAATGAAGTAACATAAAAACACTTTTTCACGCTCTTGAGTCAGATAGCCCAAAGGGAACGATTTTTCTTTAAAAGCTAATACATGATATCAACGGAGGTTACCAAAAAAACTAACAACTAGAGTGTACACTTAAAAATTACGCTGACCTTAGCTGAATATTTCGGGACACATTGATATACTTATACAATATTCTTATCTATTCCCAAATTAATGCCGAATATTTCAATTTCCATATTACCTACAAGAAATCAGACAGAGATATCTACATGTTTTTAACCTAATAATTGGCACAGGGGAAGATAAAAGCTGTAACGCAGTTATTGAATTTTTGGGAATGAGTATATTCGCCGGGATTGATTTTATTTATTACACATCCGAAAAATCTGATTCGTACGGGAAAAGAATGCTTAAAGTTTTCATATTGCCGGTATGATTTAGATTTCCCGCCTTATGCCAGGAAATGCGATTTTCCGACAAGTTTCAGAGCGTCCGTCTATAGTGATCGCGCGCCATATACCGCAGTACTGTATGCGCGATCACCCACTCCGTCACTCGTCGACGTAGTCATAGCTCGGGCAGGCTATTTAAGTTCGAGCTGACCATTAATTTGCTGAGGACTGCACGTTCTTCACCTGGGTTCATAGTCCCAACGGACTGTCTGGGTCGAACGCCGGACGGTGCCTTTCTAGTTTAGTAATGTAGATGAGGCTAGGTATACGAGGTAACGTGAATAGCATCGTGAATGATACCGCCGAGTTGTCGTCTACCGCTACCGATAAGTATAAGCTACCGTGAACAGCGCACATAACATACTCTTGCCCTCCCAACCATTTATTTGTTTATACTATTGTTCATCTCAGGTTGTAAGTAAGTTTTAGGCTGTATCTTTATAGAAAGTATGGAATACAGGAGACACGATGTTTTAAAAACCGTTTGTTTCGTTCCCATTCTTAAAATTTTGAAGTAACAATTGGCACCTGGCAGTCAATACTAATTCGCGCAGTTGACCCCTGGCCTGCCGTTTCTCCACTGTATCAAGCTGTCAGATGTATAAGTGGGCCCTTGACCACATTAATCCCGAGGGTGGTGCCCAAGAAACAGCCACAAGGTGAATGTTTTGACCATCGGACAGTTAAACCGTTGAACAGTTCAGAGAACAGGGATATCCCGATTGTAGGTAAATACCGCCGTGCGTAATTTGATACCCCTGCGCTGAGAATTAGACCGATGACTGTCTGCACGATAAATATCCACCTACCGATTCGCTGCCGTAACAAAAGGCATCCGTAGATTTGTAGATTACCACTATAGATTTTAAAAAAATATCACAAATTTGGCGCCCGAGCGGGGCCCTTAAAACGTTTGACTCGAAAAATGGAAGTAAAAAGCGAATAACTTGCAGAAGGAGTAAAATCGGAAAAGTATAGGACCGGAAAAAAGGGCAGTACCGAGGTGATATCGAAGATTTGACCAACACCGGGAGACAGGGATAAAATGTGGTCCGTCATGTATATAGCTGGGGGTATATTTGGAAGCCATAGAATTAAGGCGTAAATATGTTTAGTATAGCCTAAAGCTGTGGTAATATTTGTCGTAGGGGTATTGCTATTTTTTTTACCGTCACCTTCAAAAGTGTTGAGGAGTAGTGGGAATAGGGGGCTTCTAGTTGACCCCCCCACCACTTTTTTGATTGGTCAGCCAAGAATGACCTTGTTTCTGATTGGCTGCCCAAGTTCGCCCCCTATTCCGATTGGTTTCATAAACTCCGCCTCTTTTTGCTCCACCTCCTACCTCCTTCCTAACCACCACAGTAGTTGGAGGGGAGCTGGTAGCAGTTGGAGGGGAGCTGGTATTTTAAAGGACTGAATCTGAGCGAGCTACATTCATTTACAACTAGTCTTAAGCTTATATAGAAGATTCACCACTAATAAAGAACAGTGTTAAATTAAAAATAAGTGGTAGTTATGAACAGTGATTTGCAAAATGAAATAATCAAATTAGGTAAACAGTTTACTAAACTTCAAAATTCCGAATTAAAGAATGCAATGCTAAGGAAAACACACCCCGAGTGGGCACAGGTATATTATGAGACTGCCTTCCAATACCAATTAGCTGCAGAAGCCTGTTTAAATTATAGAAAAACCCAAAATTTGCCGAAGTTCTTTCATGAAATAAAGAAAATAGGATTCAGTTACTTTTTAAGGATATTGAAGGATTATATAAAAGATCCTGATATATTAAAAGAAATCGTGGAAGAGGAAGAGAGAGATAAAGAGATATTGAGAAACAGGGAGGTTTTAGTGTAGGATTTATTATGGAATTATTAATAAGAGAAATGTATGAAGAGTTTTTGATGTCCGCAGCCTGTTCCGAGTTTTATGCATATGAAGGTCAAGAAAGTGAAGCGCAGAATATTATATTGTTTTTAAATTATATGGAACATGCGGAATTATGTTTACTAGCAGCTAAATGTTGTAGCGAATATTTAAAAAATAAAAATATAGATATTTTAATATGTAAACTTCAAGAACTAGGATTAAATAATAATATTTCATGTATTAAAACAATGTTAGAAAATAAAACACATAATTTGTAATCAAGTCTTTTATTACATAAAAAAATTGTTGTAAAGGTAATAAACATTTGATAATGCACATACACATGGTATTTTTTGATGATAAAAGCAGCAAGGATCCATTTTCTTTAGGGTGGGTTGTTCATCAATCTCGATAACTGGTTTCATGGAATACTTCTTTACGAAATCTGCCTTTTCTTCCCCTTTTACATAAACATAGTCCACCTTAGCGCTTAAATCTCTTATGATATCTCCACATTTGTGTAATGGTGTAAATCCTTCACACCATTCAATGCAATGGTAATTTTTTATTAACCACAGAGCTTGTTTGTGTAAATAGGATGGTAAATGACCCATCGGAAATGGAGCTTTGAAAATAAAATGACTTGTCTTTTGCCCATCGTACGCTGCTAATTCCTTTACAATAAATTTATTATTTTCAATTTTGAATCCTTGAAGATCTAGAATAAGTTTCATATTTTCAAATATTTGAATTTCTTGATCATTTCTACTTTTAATTGATATTCACTTATTTGTTTTTTTAATTTCTGCAACTGAAGTTGAAAATCTAATACTCGAACTGAAATCTCGTAAGACATTATATAAATGAAGAATTCTGGTTTGGCTACGTTAATAAATATCAAAATTGACGCGTGCGCTCTTAAGCGTAAGTAGCGGTTTGTTTAAAAAGAGTATTTTATCTTAAGGAAATTGTATTACAACTGTTTCACAATTTTTGTTAATGGATTGTAACTGAAAACTTTATCATGAATTATAACACAATATGCCGCTGTTTTAGGGGGAATTTTTTCCTTGGTTTCAAATTCAATTCTCATGGTTACTGGACCTGTTTGTAGTAAATCTCTTTGATGTGAACAATTAATGTAAACTATAGGAGCATTTTCTTTAAATTCTTTCGGATTAAAAATTGGTTCCACTGGAGAGTTATAATACCCTTGACGAAAGTCTGTAAACATTTCATACAGAGTAGCAAATTTATTATTTTCAAAGTCAAGTTGAAGATCATTGTAAGGATATCTTTCTGAATTTAAAAAGACATTCATATTTCTTAAATTACAATGATCAAATTTACTCATATCCATTTTTAGATTACCACGTCTATTTTTCTGAAAAGCAATTAGAACATGACGTGGCGTTTCGACTTTTGTAGATGTTTTTACGGGCCAGTTGTGCCTCGTAGTTTCCAATAACTCTGGATATTCAACTAATTCCCAGCTTCGGAAGGTTATTAGTATATCACTATTTTTGTCAATAATTTTGGTAAGTGCTAATTCTTGCGGAATCGCTACAGTAAGATGAGGAACTCTCCAACACAACTTGGTAATTTTAACTTTGGGTTTTTCATCTTCATTACTGGATAATAATGCATTTGTATCATCATTACTTCTTATTAGAATAAGTTCTTGTTGTGAATTAAGAATAATCTTATTATAATCTTCAAAAAATCCTGAATACATCTTTAATGGTATACATAATGAAACATTACCTTTGTCATCAGTCATAATTTTTTCTTTAGATTTTGTTTTCGGATACCAACCGGCATTTTCCAATTTAGCACTTTCATTTTGATTAAATGAAATATATCCCTTAAGAGTTGAAGTTATACCAATATCCCGAACGGAGTCAATAGTAACACCATTTAAAATATAGCGTAATTCTTTAAATAAAAATGCCGGAGCATTATTAATTAAAACAGTATTAGCTAAAGGGGAATCATCTTCTTTAGTTACTTGCAATTCCACATAAATTTCACTTTTGCAAGGTAAAGGATATTTTCCTGTTTGTTGCAAAGCAATTCTGATTTCATCATTTGGTCCGAGTTTTGTAGGATTAAAAGGATCGAAAGAAAGAATTTCCCAGCTTAATATTGATTCATCAACCAATACATTTTCTCTTACATTTAAATAATCCATTTTTATTTAAGTTTAAAACCCAAACTTTGAAGAAATTTTCTATTAGAAGGTGTTAACCTTTGGAAGTTTGATTTCCTACTAAAGGAAGTTGGTTTCTTTCTTGTCTTATTAATGTTTTTATTATTAAATTTTCTAGTAAAGTTTGCAGATTTATTGTTATATAATATTACCATCTTTAATCTACTTTTTTAAGATGTAGTCTGATGGTTATGGTTTCTTCTCTAAAATTAACCAAATCACCTTCCTGATCTATTATTTTAATGGCTATTTTATCAATTACTTTAACGGTGACTGGGAAATATATGACGTTTTGAGGTGACTCAATTATTTTGAACCCTGGAGCAACGCTCGGGAAAAATTGGTGTATTATATGAACAGGTTTCCCGTTTAAATATGATCCCTCTGCAATACTGCAGTCTATATTTATTGAATTTACTTTAATTATTTCCGCGGGAAAATCTGATATATGTTCAATGTTGGCTTCCAATCGCCCATTTTTAAACCCTAATAATTTACCAATAGTTCCTTCACGAAAAGTTATGGGGGCTGAACATTTAAGATGTGTACGTAAAGTATTATTATTTGCATAAAGACTAAAACTAATTTTATCCTCATCCAAGTGTTTTTTTAAAAAATCTGTTATGTCTTCTAATTCGTAGCTACCTGGGGGTATGGCTATTTCTAAATTTTCATCATGAATTAATACATTATTCCCAACATCAATATTGGGAATTGCATTAAATGTTTCGAAATTTACAAGACCGATAACATATTCAACATCTTCATCTAAATATATTGGAGGATGTAACTCTGATGTTAATATAGCGGAATTGCCGCTAAGAACAAAACTATATGACATTTTACTTTAAAAATATGTTTAATAATAAACTAAAATTAGGTGTTACATATGGTTATAAAGAAATTTTAGACACAATTGACCACAATTTGTTTTGTTAAAGTTTTGATAACTGTTATAATTATAATTAACAATATTATTATTTTGGTCGCTATAAAAATATTTAATTAATTCAGAAGGGGGTCGCAAATTACCATAACTATCAAAATATATTATGTTTTTTCCTTTTTTTGTATATGCTATCCAGTGAGTACCAACACCACTGTGATTATCTAGATTGACAATTGCACTTTCAATTAACTTTATCTTTTTTGGTAATTTATCCCTCATAAAAATACCACGAAAGTTGGGAATTTGTAAATATTTAGCGTATTTAAGTAAATCGTAATTTGTAAGTGCTTTTCGAGGTATATGTTTTAGCAGTTTTTTGAATAAGGTTTCAAGTATAATCCACATCCTGTTTTATAGGGTTTTAAATAAAGTCCACTTCCTTTTTTTCCTACCGCAATGGACTCCATCATTTGATTGTGTCGTTTAGATTCTTCTAATTTCGCTTTGGCTGCTTTTGCATCATTTACTGCTTTAGCAATACCTGCAGCCCCTCCTCCAAGAGCACCAAGAGCAGACAAACCAGCAAATAAAGGTATAAGTGGAAGAAATCCGCCAGTCTTTGGGATTGGAATTACCCTTTTCTTTGGAGGTAAGACTTTACCAGTTTTTTTAATAGCTTTTAAAGCAGTTTGAATACTTTCATTTAGGTCTTTAAAACGTTTCCCCTTAATTCCTTTTCTAGCTTTTGAAATTACCTGAGATAATGATAGTCCTCGTCCTTTTCGAGTTTTTCGCTTGAACTTTCTTCTCGTTCGAAGTCCCATACCTAATTTTCTTTTAATTTTCATAGCACCAGTAATTCCTAGTGCAGCAGTTTTTTCCCCAAAACTAGAATCTTTAGCTTTGAACCTTGATAAAGCTTTGTCAGCTAATACTTTATCAGCTAAATGCCTTCTTTTTATATCATTTGATTGTGAGTAAGCAATATCGTGTTCTTTACAAGCCTCATCCAATAAATTTATACCTTTATCACCTCTTGACAATCGTTTTTCCAATTTTGTTCCAGGTCCACAAAAATTATAACCAGGAATATGCAATTCAAAGGGTAATTTATTTATTAATGAGTTTACTAAACCACTTCCTTTCCTTTTGCTGTTTGTCTTGTAAATGATTCGTTTATTATGTGATGGAAACATTATATATAGTTGCAATCCTAGTGATAACTAACCAGTTACATCACAATACTGAATATTAATAGTTTGTTTTATATATAAAATGAGAGTTGAGAAACAACCATACTCTATAACAATTAAGGATCATGAAAGTTCAGTGAATGGTTTTAGAAAACATGGAAAACTGTTTGAGGGAAATAGTAAAAGAGGGTTAATTATTGGCCCGTCAGGCTGTGGCAAAACCAATGTTATTATTAGTTTGATTGAAGATCCGAATGGTTTGCGATTTGAAAATCTGTATGTTTATTCAAAATCCTTATATCAACCAAAGTATAAATATTTGAGAACACTTTTTAAACCTTTGAAAAAAATTGGATACTATGAATCTGAAAATGAAGAAACAATTGTTTCACCAAAACAAGTTAAACCAAACTCTATAATAATATTTGATGATATAGTGTGTTGTAATCAGAATGTTGTAAAGGACTATTTTTGTTTCGGAAGACACAAAAATACTGATTGTTTTTATTTATGTCAAACATATTCTTCTATTCCGAAACAATTAATTCGTGACAATGCAAATTTAATTGTTATATTTCAACAAGATCGAACAAACTTAAAACATATTTATGATGATCATGTTAATGTTGATATGTCATTAAACCAATTTAATGAGTTGTGCTTAATATGTTGGAAAGATAAATTTGGATTTTTAGTAATAGACAAAGACTCTAATGTGAAATCTGGCCGATATCGAAAAGGATTTGATTCATATATTTACTTATAAAAATAAACGTTTGATGGTAAATTATACCAATCATGGATGAACGTTTAGCAAGAGAGCTAGTTAAATCAAGAAAAGCTGTTAAACAAAAATATCAGAGTTTAAAAAATGCGGAATTTGAGGCGCAAACTAAATTGGAGGAAACATATAAACCGATAACTCAACCCTTACAAGAATTAATTTCAACGATTGGTAAAATTGAACCTGTTGAAATAAAGGAAGAGCTACACACACCAATTAAAAAAATTTATGAAACACCACAGAAAAGATCAATTCAAACACTAACACCAAAGAGAAAATTACAATATGGAACATCAACACCAGAAAAAAGAAAGACGGGAAAAACTCCACTCCTTCCTACAGAAATACCATCGATTATTGACTGGGACGCGAGTTTAGCTTCAGCAAGTCAAATGCCATCTATACAACAAACAAGTATTATTGCAGAAACAAACCCTTCTTCAGGTTCACACTCCACAATAGGAAATCTTTCAGATATACTGGAACAAACACGGCAAACAGTTAGAACATTTGTTGATACAGATTTATATAAAGAATATTTATTAGGATTTGATGAATTACCTCGCCAATATATTGATAGCGGTGTAAAAGATGTTGAACATGAGTTTGATCACCAATATGGAATAGTTCATGATTTGGAAACCGAGAAATTCTTTTTGGGTTTAACTCAAAAACCTGTCGAAATTATTGGTAAAAACATCAAAATTGAAGGAATAACCTATACAGGTACACCAGGTTTATATGAGTTATTATTTAAAAAAGAACCAATAGGGTATAAAAAACAAGATTTGGAAAATTATATGGATATTTTAAAAAGAACCAATGCATACCGTAGAAATAATGATCCAAATGAGCAGGTGCAGGGGAATGGATCACATAAATATATTTCTATAATAGGACCTTATTTGCAAAGCAAAGGAATTACAAAAACTAAAACTCTAAATCCCGAATCTCAACAAGCAGTCCAGGGATTTTTTGAAAGACGCAAAGCTCCATATAGAGAAAGTCGAGTGTCTTCAAAAAAAACCGGATTTGGTATAACTTTAAAAGTTAATAAACCTAATACAGATTACATATATTGGGATAATGTAAACGAACTTGTTGAGAGACTTCGACTATTGGTAGCATCCATGCTTGCGGGACACACTGGTCATAACAATGAAATTATTTCCATTATTGAAGAACTAAGAGAAGCGAATATTATTATATAAAAGGACATAATAGATACTTTTAAACATTTCTAAAATGACCATCGATAAATTTGGTCGTCATATTTCAAAAAAATCTGCTCTAAACACATTATTATCACTAGAAAATAAAATATTATCAAATGTTGAAGAGAAAATAATAAAAATTTTTAAAAGCGATGTCAAATATATTGAAAACAAATTAATTCAAAATTTAGATCCCGGGTTGAAAAGCGATGTTAATAATTTAAATAAGAGAATAAATGAATATGATAACAATATACAAAATATTGCAAAAAAGATTAAGTTATTTGAGGATAAAGTTATTCCTGAATATAATGACAAGATAATTAATTTGAAAAATACTGTTGATGGAAATGATGATGTAGTAGAAAAATTTTCTCAGAAAGTTTCTAAATATGCAAATGACTTTGACGTAGTGAAGTTAAAATATGATAAAGTTGATGATTTTGAAAATGAAATAAAAAATGAAATTACATCAATTAAATCAATAATTAAGGATACTTCAGCAATTGACAATGTCAAGAACAGTATTTCCAAGGAAATTACATCAAAGTTTCAAAATTTTACTAATTTGCTTAATGATAGAGTAGCAGAAGAAGTAAGGAATTTTAAGAAAATACATGACGTTATGGATAAAAATACACAAAATCTTGAAAAATCAATGAACACTCATTTCCTAATTCACAAAAAAGATACCGACAAAGTTAATGAATTTAAAGAACAAATTAAAGAATTTGAAATTAAAATCAATGCATATAAATCAAATTTACAATATTTAGAAGACAAATTGAAGGAGGATTTTCAAAACGAAAATGAAAAAATTGAAACAAAATTCAAAGATCAAATTACAAAAGATAATGAAAAAATCGAGGATATACTAAAGCAGTTAAACAATCTGAAAACCAAATCTGAAACGTCTTTTGACGAGGGAAATTTTACAAAGGCAATCGATGAGAAATTACAAAAAGAATTAGAATCCTTACTAGAAGTAGTGCAAGCTATAATAGAAGTTTCTAAAAAGGATGTATTAATTAAAATTAAAAATAATAGTTCAAAAATCGAGGAGACTTCTTTACTCATAAAAGAACTTGAAACATCTTATACAGATATACTACACAAAGCTGAAAAGACAGTGTCAGACATAAAAAATATAGAAAAAAAAATTGTGAAAATGACATTAGATATTACAAATGCAGAATTTCAATTAGGAAAAGATATAAAAAATCTAGAAGATAAATTAACAAAAGAAATAAAATCTTTAAACGAATTAGTTCAAAGAGCTGCTGAAGTTTCTAGAAAAGAATTTAATGATACAATGAATTATGCAAGAGAAGAAATGAATTCAACATTAGGTGGTTTCAAAAAAGATTATACGTTATCAAATGTTCTTTTGGAAACTAAATTTAATGTAAAAATGTCTGATCTTAATAACAACATCACCCAAATAAATTCGTCAATAAAAGAAATTAGAAATGAAAATAACAAATCATTTGAAACAATGGAAAATAAATTTAATGTAAAAATTTCTGATCTTACTAACAACATCACCCAAATAAATTCGTCAATAAAAGAAATTATAAATGAAAATAAAAAATCATTTGAAGCAATGGAAAATAAAATTAAAGAACTTACTAAAAAAAACTGAGATGATTTTTTTTTATATTTTACAACATCAGCGATAAAGGGCTTTTATAAACGGTTTAGAAGGAGGTAAAGTTATTTGTGGGATTTATTTTCGAGAGTAAGGTATAAATTAATAATGAGTAAAATTAAGCAAGACGTTGTAAATGAATTACATAAACCGGCGAGAAGGCGATATAGAAGGAGACGAACAATTGTAAAAGGGCTTAATGATCTATTTCAAGCTGATCTGATAGAAATGCAGCCATATGCGAAATTTAATAGGGGTTTAAGATATATTTTAATGGTAATAAATGTGTTTTCTAAATTTGTATGGGCAGAACCTGTAAAATCCAAAACTGGTAAAGATGTAGCAGCTGCAATGAAAAAAATTCTATTAACTTTAAAAACTCCCCCAACAAATCTGAATACTGATCAGGGTAAAGAATTCTTTAATCAAGACTTTCAGAAACTTATAGAGCAGTTCAAAATTAATCATTACAACACATTTTCTAATATGAAAGCTAGTATTGTAGAGAGAGTAAATAGAACGATAAAAAACAAAATGTGGAAAAAGTTTAGTTTACTAGGTAATTATAAATGGATCAGCTTTCTTAAAGAAATAATTACAGAATACAATAATACTAAGCATTCAACAATCGGAAAAAAACCAAACGAAGTTAACAAAAAGAATGAAATGGAAATCTTGAAATCAGCTTATACTCATAGGAAAACTGTGGATCCCAGATCACCAAAATTTCATGTCAGTGATAGAGTACGAATAAGCAAGATTCGCGAACAATTTTCTAAAGGTTACACGCCCAACTGGTCAAACGAAATTTTTCAAATAAAAAAAATCCAGCTTACTAATCCAACAACGTATTTGATTCAAGATGGAAATGGGATAGATATTCAAGGAGGTTTCTATGAAGAAAAACTTCAAAAAGTAAGACACCCAAATGTATATCTGGTGGAAAAAGTGTTAAGAAAGAAAGGAAACAAAGTATTTGTAAAATAGTTAGGATTAGATAAATCTTATAACTCTTGGATCTTCAAGAGAGATGTGATGTAATAGTAATTAATGCTGTAATAATAATTGATGTTTGTAATAAAAAAAAATGATTTTTTATATATATTTGTTTTATTTAAAAATAAGCTTATTACATAAACATTTTTTTAAATACAATATTCCTATAATCAGAGTCTAATATGGGATTTAAAATTTCTTCAGTCAATTTAATCCTTCTTCTAAAATGTTTTTGATTTATAAACTCTTCAGAAGTCATACGAGCTTTTCTGTAGGCGAAGTTCCAAGCAACCATCAGATGAATTTGGTTTCTTGATTCATCAATAGATACTGTCTTCTTCATAATAGTGCTTAGACTTTAATTTTTGTTCTAGTTCTTCGGGATGATTCAACAGCAGTTCCAGCATGGAACACACATTTTCACTATTTAGATTTTGTTTTGGAGAAAGGACATTATATATTTTGTCAAAAGAATCTCCGTCGTAAAAATTGTTATTTCTAAAAACGTTGAAATAACGTCGAAAGTTTTGTTTTTGTAAAACATTTAGTCTATATTCTATAAGTGGAATTTGTTCCCATAGTCTGCACACAGTTTCATTTCCATAGTAAATAAAATCACAGCTTTTCACAATCTTCACTATTGGTAATTCACCAATCTTTTCAAAATGAATAGATAAATTTTGCAAATATATCGGTTCATTGAAAACATTTGGTGAAAACATATAATTTGATATTGCAATAAGTTCTTCCAATCATCTTCATTTAATATCACAGACTGACCATTTTTACCACCAAGTTCAATGCATGGTAGAAAATCACTTTCCACCCACAAACCAATCACAGCATATTTAGAGTTAGAATTATTTAAATTATATTTTGTAGAATTTATAATTGTTTTTTTTATTTTCTTTTTTAATGGTGAATTTTCAAATATATTTTTACTCTGATTACTGAACATTTTAAATGATGTATTTCAAAAACTAACTGGCTATCTGCTTGCTCTCAAAAAACTAACTATCAATCCGTTTGCTCCTAAATTTTATACATTTTCCCTCTCCTCTCAAGTGGAGGGGTAAACTTATTTTCCCTCTCCATTTAAGAGGAGGGGATAAACTTTAAATGTCTTTATACTAACGAGAATCAATAAAAAACAAAATTTATATTATTTTTTTAACATTTATTAAATATTTTTATAGATATTTTTTCATGAAATACAATAAAATTAAACATGTACAAATAAATATTGCTGCTGTAAATATAATAACAAATATATAACAACAGACACAATGACAAGATTCTTCTTTTTTATTATTGAAAGGAATCCAATCTGAATATTGTAATGGTTTGTTTGTCATGGAATATTTAATTTTTATGTATGTATTTTCACACAAAGCAGAATCAGTTACATACATTATAGGTAAAAAAGTGTGAATTTCCAACAAGATATGTCATTTTCATCTGTTTGTAGCAGTCGGTTTCATTTTTGAGGGCATTTATACATATATCAGCCCTAACTGTATTAGGAATGTAATTTACATATATCACATTTCCAACAAGGGAAACTAAAACTATTAAAGATGCAGCAGTCATTGTTGTAATATTACTAACAAATAATGGTATTTCTATACAATATATATGTTTTTGGATTCAGTTCCCCCTCCAACTTTTAAAGCTTCAAAAACGACTTACATAATTTATCATCATATAAAATGATGTCTTTATAAAGATGAAAAATTACTTGGAGTAGTTAATTCTAATCGCGGTTTTTTATTTTTAGATCCATTTTCGTTTCCAGAACTTAAAAAAGTTAGAGTATCATACATCATTTTCATATCTTTATCAAAAAAATCTGTTTCCAAAATATCCTTATGTCCCCATGCAAGAGTTTTTGTGGAATTTGGTATACAATATCTTTTATCATCATGAGTTGTTAATGCCAATTTATTTAACAAATTAGTGTATATATTATGCATATCTGACTTGAATACATACATGGTGCAGAATATTTTGTCACCTTTCTCAACAACATCTTTATAATCTGATAATGTTAATTGATTTTTTATACATGATCTACTAACGCCTTTTGCTTTTTTATCTACACTATTTTTGGATTTTATACAATATGCTTTAGCACCAGTTCCATAAAAACTTTCAATGGGAATCCCTTTGTACTCATCTTTAAATTTACCAACAACTGATGTTGTAATAGGCATGCAATGAATATTTTGTTCAGAAAAATTAGAAGTATCAAATTTATCCAGATTTAGCTTCATATCTTCATAAAAGTTTTGGGTCTGAACTTCAAGAATTAAGGAATCAGTATCCGTATATAATAAATTTAAATTATTACCATATTTTACTTTTAAATACCCATAATAAAAATTATACATTACAGTTTTTGCAATATCCAGAATACTCATCCCAACATAAATTGGTTTATTGTATTCAATGCAAACCTGTTGAAGTTGAAGAGCAACTAGATTTTCAGAGAAAATTTTAAAATCCTTTAATTGAGGTTTAGAAATAAGTTTTTCGGCACTAAATTTATTACCCTGTCTTTCCCATTGAGATACTAATTTAATATCTGCTCGCCTATCAACATTTTCCATGGTTTTACCGAAAATTGAATTATTTGCCAATTTATAACAATTTTTATCAAATTTATTTTTAGATAAATTTCGTAAATTTGTATTTAAATCTATATATTCCGCTAACCATGGTGATTGTGTAAACTTAACTGCTCTGTGTATTTTTATGATTTTGAGTCCAAATTGTAGACATTGTTTCAGATATCGGTAGTGAATGATATAGTTATATTTATTATGTAAGTTTGGAATTAATTTTGAGTGGTTTGAAATTGGTGGTGTATATTGTTCAGGACAAAATGGGAAATCATTATGACTATCATGTAAATAATTTGGATATTCTAAATCAACTTCAAATATGTATCCTATAGATGATGTATCTGAAAGTTCGGATATATTTAAAGTTTCTATTTCGAGCTTAGGTACCCAAGCAAAATTTTTTTCAGGCAAATATTGTTTCATAGCATAACCATACAAATTTGTGGCGTCTAAGTAAGCGATATATGTTGTAGGTCTTTCAGGATTAAAATTTTCTAAGAATGGATTATTTGCTTCAAATTTGCGTTTGGAACAAGTGCTAACCCCACCACGAACACCTTTTTTGAAAAAATGAAGCATATCTGGTTCCGTTAATAATTCTAATTCTACATTAGTTAATTTCATCATTGCATCCCAGCACATAGAAGGGCTAGTGACATAATTAACAGGATCTAACTTATAGGTTTTAATACATGTGGATCTATAATTTTCAAAAACATCAGCCAAAAGTAAAACATCTGATTTTAAGTAAATATCGGAATAAGCCCCTATTGTAGAACACTTAAATAGATTCCACACTTCTACAGCACGACTGTAGTCTTGAGGAGAGATATTTTCATCGGTTAAGTTATTATAAAATTTATCAATCAATGGTAGAGATTTCTCATTTAATTTTTCGTTGGAATCTATGTAAGAGTATGGAAATACCCCTTTTTGTCTAATGTATCGAAATTCATCAGCATTTGAGAAAAACTTTTTAATTTCAAAACATTGTGAATCTTGTAGAGTTTGTGATAGTGACTCTAAAGACTCTGGGAGAAATTGAAAAGAATCTATAAAGCGTAGTCGCAAAGCAACTGGTTTCCGCTTTTCTGACACATCAACGAAAATTTCCTTACTAAAAGAAATATACTTTTCTTTATTTTGAGCTATAACACTAATATTTTCTTTATTATAGCAAAGCGATTTAATAAATAGGTGAGAATCATAGTTTTTTAAATTATGCAATACTATTGGTATATATTTTGGAGGTTTAAAATGCAAATTACATATTGAGTGGGCGGCTCCTCGATATTTACCTGTAATATGACAATGATCCCTACACTTTATGAAATTTCCTTTTGAAAAAGGTTTTTCACATACATAACAAATGCTAGAATTTTCATATTCAATCTGTTCCACAGATGATAAATCTTTCAATGGTACTTGATATTTTAAATATTTTTTATAAATTTCTTTTACATCATTTTCAATGTATTCAATAAATTTTATAGCACAATCTGTACCTCTATAAAGTTTAAGACACACAACATTCTCATCAAATGATGATTTAATATAATAAGCAAATGAATAGGGTATATGTTCAGCAGTTTTAATAGTATATGAGGTTGTCGAATCAGGTGTAGATTGTTGGCACTCAATGTTTTTCAAATAACATTCAAAATCGGCATAAATAACAAAAGGAGCTTTATACTGTTTCTGAATATTTTGAAACTTTAATATATTTGCAGGAATATAATTGCCAAATTTATCCAAAATCAAATTATCTGAAGGAAGCTCAATTCGAACAAAACTACAATCACGTTCTAAATGTGTGTTAAGTTTTTCATATGTTCCAAAATATAGAAGGCATCCATCACATAAGTATTTTTTTATTTTCTTTTTTGATAATTGTTTGGATACCAAGCAACCTAAATCCTTTATCCAACAGTAGTGGTTATTTCCATCATCAGAACTTATTAAAAGCAAATTAATATGTAATTTTTTCTTTTCATTATTATAATGTAAAGGACCGACAATCTCATATACCTTTTTATTATCCCTTAAAAATTTTTCAACTCCATATACATTTATGGACAAATTATTTTTTTCCTCAAACTTTTTTATATCTAATAATTTTACTGGAAATTCAATACCTGTAAAATCGAAAGCGTCTCTGAAGTCTGGATATGATGAGGTCTTTCGAGGATTACCGGTTGGCTGGTATGCTGCTGAAACCACTGCCCAGGCGAAACAGCAATTGTCCTCATTCATCACATTCACTATTGATTTAGAAAAGTGATGCATCTTAATGTAGGAGGAGGCATTCAATGGGTTGTACTTATTGATGTTGACTTCCAAATGCAGAATTCTTTGTAGAGCCCACCCTGTAATAGGAATTAAAAAATTAGTTCTGAATAATATTTGTTAGAGATGTACAAGTGATATTAAGAAAACTTAGCTCTTGAGATTAAATAATAATTACCTGAGTCTCTTTCCGGCAATTCATCTGCTTTGGTTTCAATAATCTTGAATAAATCATCGTAAAGCTGTTGTAGATCAGTTGTATGGGTTACAATGAAGAACGGTGTATTAAATGACTTAATTGAAGTAGAGGTTAAAGTTGGAGAATAATATATTCCAAATAATTCCAAATTTACTTTAGCACATGTAAATTCCTGTTGACGCTGGCGTATTAATGTTTGCACTTTATTACCAACATCTTGCTGAAACTTTTTGATGTCGATGTGATAATTCTGCGAATATATTCTGTAGGAAGCTATTCGACATTTAAATGCACTCCTGATAATGTCAATTCCATTTCCATATTTTATGCAGCTCCTGTTTTTATGAATATTTGTCCTCAAGTGTGTGCTCCAGGAATTAGATTTGACATTTACTTCACAATCTTGGCAAAATCGCATTGGAGGTCTTGAAAGTAGTTCATCAACTGAAACAATTATTATTTTTTAATTCCTCTGTAAACCTTTATTAATAATAAAAAAAAATTAAAAGGAAAATTATAGCTAAATATGTTATAAAAAAAATACTTACGATTAATTATATAATCTTCCAAGTTAAAGGTGTTTTCGTTATTAACAACATTTTCTCGAAGGTGGCGTACAATATGTGATTTTCTTTTAAATTCTCTTAAGCAGTGTGTGCAAAGGAGAGTCATTTTAAAATGGAATCGGTTAGGGCCGTGTCGCTTTTAAATAAATACAATTTCGATCTATCAAGACCCAATGACATAGAATAATTAGCAATTTTTTCAGCTCGCGCAATTTAGAAAACTTTTGGATTTACTTTTGAATTAACTTTTGGATTCACTTTTTAATTTGAAGAAAAACATGGATTTTTTTTAAAAAATATATTTCCCAAATTTAAAAGAAGATCGCCTTGTCGTTGAATACAATTTTTAACGTCTTTTAAAGTCGAATTAGATAAATTATTACATATATTATCTAAGTTTAAATAGGAATAAACCATTGACTTAAATCTAGATGTGGCACACCTTGTTTCATTCCTATTTAAGCTCGGCTTAGTTTTCTTATGTAGAAACTTATCTAATTCTCCAATAGCGACTTTATTTGTTGGATTGATTTTCGGAGCTGTTGTTACAGCGACTGGTAAAGAATTTTTTGAAATTTGTGCCCCTAAAGTTTGGGAACTAGAAATATCACCGTCCAATTTTGACTTTTTTAAATCTGAACAATCATTTGTTTCTGATAAAGAACGTTTTTTGGGTAAATTTTTTTCAATTAAATTTTCAGAACTTTGTTCTAAATTTAGGCCAGAAGGATTTTTCAAAAATTGATTTTGCTTACAGGAAGAAATTAAGGGACATTGAGGCTGCTCATCTTCAAAATTTTCAGTATAAGTATATACCTCAATGTCCCCCACAATTTCGCCACAACTCAAATCAAAAACATCTACCGAATTTACTGAATTTCTGGTATAGCCAAATTTGGATGGTTGTTCAAACCCCTGAATAAAATTTTGATCCAACCCTTCAATTAAATTTTGATCCAACACTTTAATAAAATTATGCTGAGCTTTGGCTGAGACGTTTATAACAGTCTCAACGCTGTCGTTGGAATCCTCTGATGAATCTGACGATGCATCTGAAATTGGCGAATAGTGGGGGCGATAAACCTCTTCCATATTATTTTTCGAAAAACCCCCAATGCCAATCCTCTTATCATTATTTAAAGCTCCCTCGTTACCAACCCCATTATTATTATTGTTTAAAACCCCCTTATTATTTTGTTCCTCACAGCTCTCAAAAGTCTCCTGATATTCCACATCACCCTTAATTAAATTTTGCCCTGAGCTATTTTCACCAATTTCACCCCCTTCTAATATATCTAAAAGTTGTTCCAAATTATATCCCTCATTTATTTCAGAATTGTTAATTAAATTTTTCCTTAATATATCATTATTTAAATCATCGAAATTAATTGTTTCAAGAGGTTCTTGAGGAATATCAGGGATAATAGATTCATCCAAAACTTTTAAGAGCTGTGTCAAAATATCGCTTTCACCAATTTCGGAAGAATCGCCAGATTCAGATGAATTGTTAAATGTATTAATATCAATTTCCCTAAATTTAATATCTAGCTCCTCGTCGCTTAGCCCACAAAATGAACAATCAATCAAATCATGCACAAGGCAAGCGTCGTTTAAATCGAAGGCTGTTAAGTCGATGTTTTCAATTTTTACATTTAAAAATGACATTTTAAATTATAAATTAAAAAATAAAAAAATTATGAATCAATAAAAAAATCAAAAAATCAATAAAAAATCAAAAAAAATCCACAAAAATGAAAAATCAACAAAAATCAAAAATTGGCTTTTAGAAGATTAAGTAAAAATGAATGAAAATCCAAAGTATTAAGTCAAAAATATTAAATCAAAAATATCAAATCAAAAATATGAAATCAACAATACAAACCAAATAAAAATTAATATGTCACTACGTCACACAATTCGAAATAAATCGGACTATCTAGATATATTCACAACAGATTCGATAATTTTACAAGCGTACGCTAATAGCGAGATGTAAACTGAAGAGACGCTTCGTACCCAGCCGCCTTTTAAAGCAGCCAAGAGCCTGGTACCGGCTGGTACGGCGTGGCACTGCATGGTACGACGGGAACCGTGAGACCGTGAACTCGAGAGAGGTCGTTCAACGGTCGTAAGTTGTTTTGTTCTTAAGAAAATGACGAGTAAAGAGGAGAAGAAGAAGAAAAAAAAAAGTTGTTTTTTGGAATAATATAAAAAACAGTTTTTTTTTTTTTTTCTTTAATTTTTTTTTTTTTTTTTTTTTCGTTTTTTATATTATTCCAAAAACAACTTTTTTTTTTTTTTTTCTTCTTCTCCTCTTTACTCGTCTTTTTCTTAAGAACAAAACAACTTACGACCGTTGAACGACCTCTCTCGAGTTCACGCTATCTTTGCCTTCTTCTTCTTCTCATTCTTCGGACTGGTTTTGCCGCTGGAGGTAGGAAAAGTGGTATTTCAGTATTGTATATAAGGATTTACAGCGTCTTGACTTAGCATTCATTAAGTTTAAAGTCTCAAAATGAGTACGTTCATAATTATAACACTACAAGACTTTCTGGGATTCTTGGAAAATCAGATTAATCTGATGGATCGTCAGAGTCCAAATTCCGAGAACACGGTGATGTGGCCGCCACCATCAGAGGTTGACTATTTAGATGAAGAATTTATCAATATGTTTGAGCCAGACCTGGATCCCGAGCCTATCGCCTTTGAGTGGGATCCAGACCGAGCAATGGATCTTCAACCTTTGATGATGGAGCAACAACAGCCTATGGAAGAAGATCGGCCACAACCTATGGCAGAGCAGCAGCAGCAACAACAGCAGCAGGAGCAGCAGCGGGAGCAGCCACAACAACAGCAGCAACAACAGCAGCAGCAGCAGGAGCAGCCACAACCACAGCAACAACAGCAGCAGCGAAGGCAGAGTTACCCTCGAAAGTGCAAGAGGCCACAGCAGCAACAGCAACATCAACAGCATCAGGAGCAGCCACAACAACAGCAACAACAACAGCAGCAGCAGCGAAGGCAGAGTTACCCTCGAAAATGCAAGAGGCCACAGCAGCAACATCAACAGCAACATCAACAGCATCAGGAGCAGCCACAACAACAGCAACAACAACAGCAGCAGCAGCGAAGGCAGAGTTACCCTCGAAAATGCAAGAGGCCAATAAATTATAAATTATAAATTGGCCTCTTGCAGAGCAGCAACCTCTGGCAGACAACAACAACCGATGGCAAAGCAGCAACCTATGGCAGACAACAGCAACCTCTGGCATGCAGCAGCAACCTCTGGCATGCAGCAGCAACCTCTGGCATGCAGCAGCAACCTCTGGAATGCAGCAGCAACCTCTGGCAGACAGCAGCAATTGGCAACCCAAAATGGTATAAATTATAAATATGTATTTATGTATATATGTATATTTGTATTTTGGATATAGGAATAATAAAAAACAAAGTCGTTGAAGAAAATATTTTATTTTTTTCTATTTCTTATACAGAATCACACCTAATAACCAAGTTTCTTTAACTTGAAAGAATTATTATGAATAGGATGAATATAATTTTTTTACAAGCACAGTAATGAAAACTAGGTTTTTTTTTTAACATGGAAGAATAAATCATAGTCTGTTGTCAGGGAATTAAACCTAATTGTTCTTTATCTTATATATAAAATCTTATTTAAATGTCTTAGTTGACATTTTAAACTTAATATTAAAAAATACTAGGGTGAATGAATAAATTCAAGTGCAGTATCAAATTCATTTATTTAAAATTCAATTTATCGATAGGATTGATTGTGCATATTATGTAGAAAAAATTATTCTACACTGAAAGAACAAAATCATTAGTTCTTCGAATCTTAATATAAACAAATTTCTATTTATTTAGATGGCACCCTTATATTTATTTAACTTAAACTTAATATATATCTTATAACTTATATCTTATATCTTATAACTTATATCTTATAACTTATATCTTACAACTTATATTTTATATGAAATCTTATTTAAATTAGTTGACATTTTAAACTTAATATTCAAAAACTACTAGGGTGCATGAATAAATTCAAGTGGAGTATCAAATTCATTTATTTAAATTTGATTTATCGGTAGGGTTGTTGTGCATATTATTTGAAAAGAATTATTCTACACTGAAAGAACAAAATTATAATTTCTTTCAATGGGAATAAATACAAATTCTTATTTATTCACATCATTCCCTTATATTTATTTACATCATTCCCTTATATTTATTTACATAGTTTCTTATATTTATTTAACTTAGCAGAACAAAATCTAAATTCTTATAAAATATTTTAAATTTAAACTTAATATTAAAAACGCCATAGTGCATGAATAAGTGCAAGTGAAATAAATTTATTTAAAATTTGATTTTTCGATTAGATGGTTTTGCATATTCTTTAGTTCTGGTTTGTTACATATTATACATGCTTGTGAAGGAGTTGTTATGAATAAATCGTTTTCACACGTGTTGCATTGCAGATCTTTTTCGCAACATATAAAGGATCGTTTATAGTGGCTATTAACAAAATTATTTTTCCCATTTGGGCAATTTAGAGCATGTATATAGTAACATTCACAACATAAATTATATGCACCGCCAGAAGATGAAATAATTACGACATAAGATTGAAAAACGCACACTTCTCGCGTAAGGTAATTTGGTGTCAATGTATCACTTGCATTTATTTTTGCCACTTTCACGAGCCCCTCTTCTCCACACCCGTTTGGAACGCCATTATCCTCTATCCCATCATCTTCTTCATCTTCATCGTCGTCTTCGAAATTATTTCGATCAATAGTGATCAGAGAATCCTGTCTTGCGTGAAACTTTCCTCTTCCAGCCAAGTTAAAATGAGTTGTTTCATCTTTGTACATTGACTGGATCGTTTCATCGCAAGCAGAATCTAAATATACATGTGTCTGATCCATTTCGAAGACTGTCCGATGAAACGCGATTCACTTGTTCACACTATTTTTTAATTTTACAACACTTTCTTATTGATAGTGGTGGGCCGTCTATGTGGTGTTGATATAGTGGATAGTGTTTAAAACACGGCAAATTTAGCTGCAATTCTTCGTCACTTCTATAATTTTCCGGCAACCTTTTCCAAATTTGTTGTAAACTAAGTGAATCGACGAATGTTTTCAAGTAGTTGATGGGAAAGAAGGCCAAGTCTTGATCTTCAAAATCGGTAAGATTTTTTCCGTTATTTTGGTAGGAAATTATTACTTGGCCTACACGTTCAATGAGTTGCTGTTGTTGTTGTTGTTGGTCGCTATTTGACATCGCGCACGAATGACTGAAGTTCGCTCAGATTCGATCGTTTAAAATACCAGCTCCCCTCCAACTGCTACCAGCTCCCCTCCAACTACTGTGGTGGTTAGGAAGGAGGTAGGAGGTGGAGCAAAAAGAGGCGGAGTTTATGAAACCAATCGGAATAGGGGGCGAACTTGGGCAGCCAATCAGAAACAAGGTCATTCTTGGCTGACCAATCAAAAAAGTGGTGGGGGGGTCAACTAGAAGCCCCCTATTCCCACTACTTTGAGGGCATACCGACGTCAAGGGAACATTTTTCTGCCACCGATCAGGTCCGTTTGTCAAAATATTCATGATAGTGAGTAACCCGAGTATTCCTTATTATATCCGCCGACCGTAAAAGTCTATATAAACCGATTAAGGTAAATTTGGTTATAGAAGGTAGTTAGGGCCTAAAACTGTAAGAAAACCGATTTTTTTACGAAAATTTGTTCTATGCATGCGCGAGACAAAAATGTGAGCCGTGGGAAAGTTCATTTTTATTGTACCACGAGATGGGGCAAATCTTACCGATATACGTGAAAATATTGGTGTTGAACGCGCTTGCGTCGCGCATGCGAATCTAAGAGTAAACTGGAGGGAGAGTATGCGCGCACCTTAAGTATACATCCTCACCGATTGCAGCACACCGAGAGTATTATAAAGGTAAGAACCGTTCAAACATGCTGTAGTTGCAAGCTAGCTACTCAACAGTAAGTACCGATGGAAAAAGTAGGGCCGAAGGTAATGGCCGAAGACTCCTTAGCGTCCGATACCACCGCCGGACCAACACATATTGACACTCCGCTAAGGACTAGTCATATCATACAGCCGCCGCTGGAAATCTAGCAGGTGTATTTGTTGCAATATCACCGTATATGGTCGTTTTTACTTT
Source organism: Diaprepes abbreviatus (assembly GCA_034092305.1). Taxonomy (NCBI): domain Eukaryota; kingdom Metazoa; phylum Arthropoda; class Insecta; order Coleoptera; family Curculionidae; genus Diaprepes; species Diaprepes abbreviatus. The sequence goes on along the minus strand of JASJET010000161.1, from coordinate 2,017,327 downwards.
CATATCCGAACCGGAACTCACGCAAGGCAACCGGGAAAGCCTCCTCGAAAGGCACTGCTTCCCAACCTCCGCACGCCTCGAGAGGACACCAAGTGTGCCCGTTGCGAATCCGAGGTTAAAATGAAGAACTTGAAGGATGATGTCCCAGCGTATAAAGCCGGAGTGCAGTCACCGCCGCAGTATAGCCATCTGACGACTCTTCCACCGCCGAACACCGTCCAAACGAGGGCAGAAGATTCCAGGACCGACCCGTTGGCCATCCGCAGACTGTCTCGACCACTTCCCTCTTGGAAGGCTGTGAAGCCTATCCGGAAGGATGCCGTAATGCAGACTTCCGACAATGCGCCGCAGGGGAAAATAGCACAAGCCCCCCAAACGCCAGAAGACAGCACCACCAAAGCTTTTGGCTTTCGAAGCGCCCTCTTCGGGCGTGTCGTGATCCCTCCTGCTGGTTCCTCGAACAGAGGGCCGCTCTCCGGCGCAATCCTGCCGGCCGGAAGACGAGTTCGTCGTCGGTTTAAGGCGGACAGCACCACCATCCGCGTGTATTTAACTTTTTTTTCTCCTCTGAATAATACTTTAGTTTCTATGTTAATAAAAGAGAAGGGTTTTGTTGAAATCTGGCTTTGCTTTTGCATTACTGTCGCGGACGATCCGAGTATGTTATTAAGTTAGCTTTGTTGTAGGTCTTGGACAGTCCAACTCTAAATCTAAAAGAAAGATATGAGGCCGATCCCTAGCGTGGCTCCTCTCCTCACGACCCATCTAGAGGATGCGAGGTAACGAAGTTACTGAATTTTTGGGTATGAGTATGTTCGCCGGGATTTATTTTATATATTATACCTCCATAAAATTTAATTTTTCGGGAAAAAATTTCCTAAGGTTTCCATATTACCGGTATGTAATTAGATTTGCCGCGCCATGTCGGGAAATGCGAAAAGAGTGCTAAGAAACGGTTTTTTTTTCTTTAAATTTTGTTAACTTAAAAATTATGAGGTGAAAGTCGATCAAATAAATAATAGAAAAGTTTTTGGATTGCATGTAGAATGAAAAATTAACTTTATACTACCATATTCTTTTTACCACACCTTGCATGATCCCAAAATATTGTTTAAATGTATATATTTAGAAACTATATTTTAGTGAGTATAGTTATTGACGAATTTTCCCTTTTATCCATAAACACTCCATTTCTGATTGTTGATTCACTCACGAGACATTGACCTCTTGTCAACACCCTAGACGTTTGTGTTTTATTAAAAATCTAAATTGGTAATCCTGGCGATGCTATGGGAAAACGGTGTAAAACTTTCCCAAACTTAGCAAACTGATTAAACAAATAATCCCAGTAAATCCGCAAGTTCAAAACAAAACTCGAAAACTTTCGGAAAAGTTTTATATTTGGAAGGGGTGGCGATAATTTGAATTGATCGTGAAATATTTTCATTTCAGTACTAAAATATAGATCCCGGAAAAGCATAAATCATTAGTTTCGTTATTCTAAATGGAAAACAAACCAAAAATGATTATGTAGCCATGAAAATATAACAATTGTATATTTGTTAGTTAAAAACATTTTTGACATTCCGTCTCTCACTGGGAAAAATGGAACGGTCTGTCTATTTTTCTTAGACACTAATTGATAAAAAGGTTCAAATCTGTCACACTAATAATGCTTACCAACACGCGTAAATTTTTATATGAATTTCCAGGGGGGCAAGTTTGGTACCTAAATATTTTTCTTCTATAGTCAATCGTGTGGAAAATCATTTAAAAGGGGTGGTTTAGGAGATGTTGCTGACTATATGCTTTGCAAACTAAAACCCAAAGCGGATAGATACAATTTAATAGAAAACAGACCTATTTTTAGGAAGCGACTCTATTCATGGGAATCTATATTTTCTTTCCACATCTCTTTATGGGGGAGGAACATACCCAAATCTAAATTCTCTACCAAACAATTTGTATTTTCTACTCATTATTCCTTAATCACTCATCAACGAACTTGGAAAGGTGCAACGGAATGATGTAGGGTTCGAAGAATACCTGGGATAGATTAGGCTGTCAACTAGGGTTGAACATTGTGTCCAGAGGCAGATCCAGCCTTTCTCCTTGGGAAGGAGGAGGCGGCGATATCAGAAGAGTACAGTATGACAAGTAAGACCGAATTGAGGGTGAGAGGGGAGGAGAGAGATTCGCGTTCCTAATGCAGCACATAGGGGTAAGTCTATTTTTCTGAATTCGATGCTTTCGGGGGGAGGGAGGGATCGCATAGTATGGCAAGCGAAAGTGAGTTGTTGACGAGGTGAGGGGGGGGGGTTCCACCGGCATTCCCGTTCCTAATGCAGCAGGCAGGGGCGTCTTTTTTCTGAATTTGAGGCTCTTGGGGAGGGACATTCGCCCTCCCTTTGATCCACGCCTAATTGTGCCCTACAAACTGGAACTCTTGTTACAGAAGGTCGGATAACTGAACTTGAGGTAAAATTAGATAGAATAACATAGGATGTGATAGGCCTAAGCGAAACAACTGTAAGAATTGAAGGATATATAAAGCTACGTAGACCCTATCCCCGAGACGTTGAAGTACTGACTCACAAGAGATTAGTAAATAACTTAAAAGTTTTAAAAATTATCTCTGGCAGAGTGATATATTTAACATTAAAAATCAGTAAGTTGATTTCTGTAAAAATAACCCACCTATCAGAAGACGATAAATTTAAAATATTCTATGAGGACGTAACTAAAGGAATTCAAGAAAATAATACGACATATAGGGTTGTCAGAGGAAGCTGCATAAACGGCAGTGAACATGAAACGAAAAAGTGCGTAGGCATGCATGAGTTGTAGAAAAGGAACTATAGGATTTTATTGATGATAAGTTTTCTTGAAAAAGAACATCTCTTCAACGCCAGAACCTTTCTCCAGATAGACGAACGTTAAACCAAATAAATTACATCTTGTAATAGCATGAACATTACTCGAAACGTGGACGTACTAAATATATGCCTACTCATATTAATAAAGAAGAACTAAAACAAAATCCTCACAGATTGAATTCCTTAATCGAAGAAACCTGCAGTGAGCAAGAAAAATAAAGGAATTCCATCAACGATATCGGTAGAAAGTTTACTAAGATTTTAACCAATGCAACTAAAAACCAAACCTTCCAAACCGAATAAATTCGCATATAAAACTCTTGGCATGCTAGCGAAAAGGGGAAAACTGATATCAGAAAACAAAAGATACAGGATTAATATATAGAAATAAACAAAACTGCAAGAAAGATAGCCAAAGATGACATTAAAAAAAGACCAAAGTACACTAACCATTAAAGCGTAAAATAATAAAAATTAGAGAAACGAAAGGAACCTATGGGTGTGACAAAAAATATATAATGAAAGAGGTCCAACAATTTTACACGTATCTCTCCTCTATCTAAATATGATGTATCATGGACGACAATCAAGTAAAAAGGAAGATTAAATACATCAATTTTGAGGATATATCTCCTATCAAAGAAGATGAAATAATAGCACTACCACATTAAAGAAAAAAGGAAAAGGTATTGGAAATAATGGAATTATTCTAAAAAGGCTAACGGAAGACGGAAATGAACTAGGAAAGCTTTTTAATAAACGTCTGAAATATGAAGATCTGCCATTGGACTGGGAAAATTTGCTGGTGATTTAATTCATTAGTAGGCTAACATAGAAGATCTATATAACTATAGGCCCATCAACTTGCTCTCACAGGTACACAATCTCTTTTTTAAAAACATTACCAAACGGTTAGCGCTAAAACTAGATTTCTATCAGACAAATAGACGGGCAGGAATTAGACAAAAGTTTAACACACACGAATAATTTCAGTCAGCTAAAACATAATCCAAAAATCAGAAGAATTCGACAACCTCTTATTAACGGCATTCATACATTTTAAAAAGGCTATTGCCAACTGTTGGTGGATGGGCTATTCAAGAAGCTCTGAAAGGTCAGGGTTGATTACTGCTATTGTAATATAATATACAGCCTTCTATAGTAAAATGACTATTCAAATACAGCTCTATGAAAAATTCGACAGGCTAGATATTAAAACCGTAATAAGACAAGAAGACTTTAGTACTAAAAAATGCTTTAAAATCAATAGAATGACATAGTTTTAACGTTAACGAAGAGACACTTTATCATTTAATATTTGCATATGACATTGTCGTGTTAGCACAATCAAAAGTACAACTTATCAGTCTAATTATCGATATCTAGAAGGTAACTGCTTACATCAGATAAAAAATTAACTTTGAAAAGACAAAATACATGTCAACAGAAAACAATTACAATAAATGTATAAAAATTGAGACCAACGGGATTAGAAGGGTCAACAAGTATTAATACCTGGAACAAACCATTACAAGGGAAAAGGCTAACCAAAGGCTTCAAATCAACGAACGTGTACGAATGATTTTAGTTGCATATAACAAAGTTCTCCTAGAGATGAATATTTTACTACATATATTCTCAGCGATAATGTATGAGATGAAGATTTGGAGCTTCACAAAAGTCATAATAAATAAGCTCAGAGTCAATCAACATGCTATCGAAAGCAAAATACTAGGCATATCGTTAAAACATCGGAAAACGAATGCCTGGATTAGGAAAATTTTAGGCTTGATCTCAAAAGAGCGGGTCTTAACTGGGAGGCTTATGCCAATATGGTAGAACATAGCTAATAAAAGCAGATGGAAGAAGATTTCCGAAACTAGTAAAGCTAAAATATTGAAAAAAAATTGGATTATAGAAGTAGGATAGAAACTATGTGTACTCGACGGTTTTCTTTGTGAATGTTTTAAACTATTTCTTGAAAATTCAAAAACTTGACTCACAGCTAACACTTAATATTTAAAATAATTTAGATAATTATTTAAGAAAGAAATACTGGAAATTTCTATTATCATTTATTTAAGAAAAACAATGGTATTATTATTGCTGGCATGATTTTTTCTTTTAATTCGAGTATATTGACAACTTATTCTTTATTTTTTACTTTTAGGTTAACCAAAATAATAAAGTGGCTTCAAATCAAAATTTATAGGGGCCAGTTTATGCCGCTCTAATTTAATATTGCCTGTTAAAATTATACCATATTTTTTTTTTAAATTGAACATTTTTTATTACTCTAAAATGTAATACGAGAAAGACTTTCCAATATTTTTCGATCTTCTATATTTACACCCCATCCTTTAATAAATGCAAAGTGTCTGTAATTGATCGATTACATTACATAAAATTGTACGCAAGTGACTTTAAAGTAAAAAGCAAAATGTTAAGCTAAACCACAGGAAAAGGTCAAATATTTATGTAATTGTGTAAAGATAAAATGCCTTCAAGTCAGCTTTTCAAGGAGAAGGCTTCCAAAGCTTTTGTTTGAGTTCGGAGTTCGAATAACAATGCCTTATTATAGTACGTGACGACGGACTTTAATTAAATTTTGTTTTGAACAAAACAAAATAAGGGCCTTTTTGGAATACTTATTAAAGCATTTACATGCCTCATCATAAATAAATAAATACTCTATGAGTTTTAAGGCTTTTTAAGCGAGAAAAGACGCGGGAGTAATTAGATAATGACGGGCAAGACATAAAAACTGTAGTTTTAACCCTATCTATTTTATTATTATTTGTGATGCCTAGATAGCATATAAAAATATATATTAATCATGTACTTACATAATATGTAATGTTTCTAAATTATAAGAATGTAAAGTTGCTTAAGATATTTGTTAATTAAAAAAAAGTGGCCAAACGCACATGGTGGAGTTCACATACGGATGAACATAATAATACAATGTTTAAGGTTTTATAGGAACCCTTATAATTTCGTTACATTTATTTTGTGTGTATGTTAGATTTAAATAAACAGTTTTCCAACAAAAATGGTAAAAACAGCACAACATTTAAGTTACATGCATTAAGTTTCAAGAAATTATGTTGTATAAAGGACAGAAGAACGATATTGTAGACTGAATTTCATACACCACTGTTATCTCATTAAATACAACAAGTCTTCCTCTTCTTCTTCCTCTTCTATTTAAGACGACGTCTTGTTTTTCTGCTCCTGCCTCCTGTGATGTTGATGTCCAACATTCGTGCCATCGTTTTGTGGTCGACCAGTGGGTCTTATAGATCTCGTTCTTAGCCCATTTTGCCCATCGATCGCCGTCCATTCTGTCCACATGGTCTCTCCAATATCTGCACCTTGACCTTATGAACCGTACCACATCAGGTCCCTTGAGCTTCTTCCTTATTTCGGAGCTTCTTATTTGATCTCTTAGGGTTACTCCTTTGATTGTTCTTAACGTTTTCATTTCAGCCGTTCCTAGCATACTTTTTATTTTAGATGTTTCGGCTCGAGTTTCCAATGCATAAGTTAGTACTGGTCTTATCACAGTTCTGTCGATGCGTACTTTTCTCTCTGTGGACATATACTTATTTTTCCAGATTATGTTCCTCAGGCATCCTTATATCTTTGAAGCCTTGTTAGCCTGTGCTCTGACTTCCTGGTATAGATTTTTATTGCTTGATACATCAACTTCCAAGTATCTGCAAGACATGCTTTGTCTGATAGGATGGTTCTTCACCACCAATTTGTATCTGACAGGATCTTTTGAAATTGCCATCGTTTCGGTCTTTTCTGTAGATATTTCCATATTTAAATTGTTTGATGTGGTCTGGAATCGGTATAGTAGTCGTTGCAGATTGTCTTCATTTTCTGCAGTAAGGCGTCGTCGGCAAAACATGAGATTTTTAAAGATTTTCATCCCATTTTGTATTCTCCATTGACTTCTTTTACATTTTGAATTATCTTGTCCATAATTAAATTAAAGAGAAATGGACCGAATATTAAAAATAAATTAAACATTGAATCGGTAAGTGATGAATCAACCAAAAATTTGTATAAAAAGAGACTTGCAGAAAAGATCAAAGACAACTCTATTAAAAATTCAGATGATGTTGAAGAAAGCTGGGGAAAAATCAGAGGAAATGTAGATAAATCGGCCGAGGAAGCATTGGGATACAGAGAAGTCAACACAAATTCTAAGCCGTCAGCTAAGCACTGGTATACTCCTGAGGTGAAATCATTGGCAGCAGAGAAACGACAGGCTTACCTCCGATACAGAAATAACAAGTCAGAAACAGAACACAGTCGATACAAAGAAATAAGAAACAGAGTAAACGCCGACATAAGACAAATCAAAAACGAATATTGGCGAAGGTTCACAGTAGATATGGAACATGACTTGTACGGGACACAAAAGAAGGTATGGAACATGATCAGAAGAAGGAAACAGGATATAAACGAATATACACAATCCCAAAAAATTTCTGAGCACGAATGGGAAGAACACTTTAAAACACTATATAGAAATATAGATCAATCACAACAGCACAACTACTCACCCGAAAATGCATCTGAATATGACGAATACACCAAGGAAGTAAGCCTCCAAACGACGAAAGACACGATAGCCAAATTAAAAACGAGAAAAGCCCCAGGACCCGACAATATTTCCAACGAACTAATTAAATATGGTGGAAATCAATTACACGAAAAACTAACAAAACTCTTTAACAAAATAATTAAGACCAAGAGATACCCCGTGATTGGAAGAAAAGTATAACAGTACCTATTTTCAAGAAGGGTGATAAGAAAGTCACGGAAAACTATAGAGGAATAACTTTATTAAATTCAATAATGAAATTATTCACCAAAATCTTGAAGGTATAATAACTGACTATTGCAGAATATGAGAAGAACAGCAAGGTTTCCGCAAAAACAGATCTACAGGAGATGCCATATTCATCATAAGGGAGATAGCAGAGAAATCTATTGAATTTACTAAGCCGGCTTTTATGTGCTTTATAGATCTCACTAAAGCCTTTTATAGGGTGAGAATGGATGATATTCGCAAATAATGCGAATTAAAGGCATCCCAAACAATTTAATTAACATAGTTGAACAGCTAAACTCCAACACCACAACACAAATCTCAGTAAGCGGCAACCTAACTAAGGATGTACCGATAGCGTCGGGCATACGACAGGGGGACTCTCTGAGTCCATTACTGTTTAACATAGTAATGGGCCAAATAATTGAGAACGTCAAAAGAGCGGCAGCAGGGTACAGAATGAATACTGGGGAAATAACAATAATATGTTAAGCTGATGACGCCGTCATAGTCTCGGAAAATGAAGACGATCTCCAAAGACTTCTATTTGCATTCCACATCATAAGCAAGCAATTCAACATGAAAATATCCATCGATAAAACTAAGTCAATTGTAATAAGCAAAGTGCCCTTAAGATGCAAAGTAGTAGTGGATGACAAACCAATAGAACAACTCATGCCATTTAATTACTTAGGAGTTGAGATATCCGCAAAGCAAGACAGAACAAGAGAAGTAAGAAACCAAGTAAACAAGGCAAATAGAATCTCAGGAAGCCTGGCGGATATAATATGGCACATACATGAGCAAGGACGCAAAAACAAAAATCTACAAGACCTGTATCGACCGATAATGACGTACGCAATAAAGACGAGAGCTGACAATACAAAAACAAAATCAATTCTAAGAACTGCCGAAATGAAAGTACTAAGAATAATATCGGGATACACATTAAGAGACCACATACGCAATTCAACAATACGCGAGGACCATGGAATGCAGGATATAGTAAGAAGCGCAGGAGAGCCTGGAATGAGCACGTAGGAAGAATGGCGCAAAATAGGATAGCGAGAATCGCCCGAGATGGAACACCGGAAACCAGAAGACCAATAGGTAGACCACCTAAAAGATGGAGACAGTCCTGGATTTCAACATCAAATGAAATGAATGATTGAGTTGGAAAAAACTGGCTGTAAGCCTGTAACAAGAGGAAGAAGAAGAAGAAATGGACTTATACTGTCGCCTTGTCGTATTCCCGTCATGATAGGTATTTTCTCTGTTACTCCTTGTTGTGTCTTTATGCATGTCTTATTGTTTTTATTTAGCTCTTCAATTACCGTAATATAGTTTTGGTTAACGCCATTTTCCTGAAGTATTTGCAAGACGTCTTTAAGTCGAACTCTATCAAACGCTTTTTTAAGATCCACTGTCGATCTGTTCTGTCTAAAACCGTGTTGTTCTTCACTTATTGCAATTTTACTCGTTAGTTTTGAAGTCATGATTTTTGTACTGTTTAGTACTGTTATTGTTCTATAATTGTTGGGGTCATTCTTATTTCCCTTTTTGAAGATGGGTATAGTCAGGCTGTTCCTCCTCTGTTCTGGAATACTGCAGGTTGATAGAATTTTGTCGAATAGTATTGTTAGTGCTTTTTCTAGTTCAATGGCCCCATATTTAAGCATTTCATTGGAAATATCGTCGGTTCCCGGAGCTTTTCTATTTTTCAGTTTGGTCAGCATTTCGTGTACGTCTTCTATGTTTATGTTCTCGTCTTCCATCGTCGGTTTTACCTTATCTAAATCTATTTGGATGTCTTCATTATTATACTCCTGGTTATTGTAAAGGCTCTGCATGTATTCTTTCCAGTTTTCTGCTGTTATAGAGTTGATTATCACTTTTTCGCTGACTTCTTTTTTTCTATTTCTTATTACGTTCCAAACTTTCCTTTGCCTTCCGTATAAATTCCTTTCCATTTCGGTGGAAAACCTTTCCCAGTATGTTTCCTTTAGGTCTTTAATCGCCTTATTAATTCTATTTCTCACGGCTTTGTATGCTGAGTATTCTTCTTGCGTTCTTATATTTTTGTATTTTAGGTATGCTTCCTTCTTTTGTTGTGCCAATGCCTTTACTTCTAAAGTGAACCAAGGTTTGTTGTTTCTTCTCCCATTTATGTTTGTTGTTCTAGTACCGAGTGCTTCTTTGGCACTATCAATTATACTTATCTTGATTTTGTTCCAAGCATCACTAGGACTATCTTCCTCTATTCTTGGATCTAGGGCTAGTTTCTCTTTCAGTCTATTGTGGTATAGCAATTTTGTTGGTGTTTCCTTGAACGATTCTATGTTAAACTTTTCGATGTATATCAGAGGCTTTTTCTTTTGGAAGTTAGCTTTGAATCGATATTTGCACAGTACTAAGCCATGTTCTGTTCCAACGTTCGCAAACGTTAGGGCTCTTACATCTAGAATTCGGTTTGGAAGGATTTCCCTATTAGTTATGAAGTAATCAGTTGTCGAATTGAATCCTCTTGTGTTGCCAAAATTACTTGTGCTGTTGTTTGTGATTATAAAAGGTGTTATTTATACGAAGTTCGTTATGTCCGCATATATTTATTAGCATTTCTCCGTTATTATTATTTGTCATAATTTTCTGGTGTGTTTCCACCGAGTCCTTTTATGTTATTTTATTTAAGATATAAGAACTTACAGAGACTGTTAAACCAATGTGTGAGACTTAATTTTAAGGACGCTATAGACTTAATTCCACATGAGATTTCACTAATTTTTGGGATACATAGTCACAATTGATTCATTGATTTATCAGGTTAGGGTTAAGGAACCGTTATACTGCAGCCCGAATGCTTATTGTTTGGCCTGTTATGGTCAATTTGAACAAATTGGTTTAGGAGATTTTGCACTAGTTTATCCTCTAAATATATACCTTCAAAATTAATCGATCCCTAAAGATGTCTCTAATAGGTTAGAGCTTTGGATTCGAGAATAATACATAAGACAGTTTCGACTTCTTCGTTACATAATTTATATGCTGGTTGCTCATGATAGATGCTAGTTTTGTGTAGATGTTTTCTTAGACGCAGAATATTGCAGCATAATTTAACGGATGATTTGTTCGGCAATAGTTCGCCATTCCCGTGTCTTGCTCACAATGCCGTTCCAGTGGTTTTGGCGTTGACGATTTATTCCCTAGGATATCCGCCCATGATTAGTGGTTTTAGGGATGCTAAATACTGGTTCTTGGACCAATAAGTGTTTTACCAGATCCTTTTCTTGAAAGCTGATCTGCATTTTCCTTACCTAGGACACCTTTGTGTCACGAAAAAGTAAACGTGTTGTATGTTGCCAGGGCAGTAATATTTTGAAGACAATACCAGACCTGGGATTGTCTCGTTCCTATAACCCCTCCTCGGATTCTTCCTGAGACATTCATCAATTACCTGTCCGTCAGCTTGGAACATAGTAGTATACTGCCTCAATGCGTCACTTATATTAAATTTTTGGCTCTTGTGCCAAAATCTGTTTTTAATCCGTCTGTAAATCAGACTAAGTTTCCTGACTAATTTCCAGTTAGTTCGAATGATGTAGAGTTTGGTGAAGTTGTAAAGATGGTAACACTACTCATCTAGAATAATAATTTTGTTACCATGCCTTTGATATTGATGGTTCCGAGGGCAAGTTCAGTCTATTAGATCTTATTTTATTTGAACCTGTATGTGCCAACCTTTTACTTAGCCTTAATTATTGTATAAAACGGGATGGGTGGGGAGTGTAGGGTTTTCATGGCTTTATATCGAGGTAATTTTCATAGTTCCTATGATGCAGTGGCAGACTAGTCTCTCGAGTTTGGATACTTTTTCGAAGGGCTCGCCTCTAAAAGGTTTTTATCCGGCATACAACGGCTCCATAGGCCATTATTGGTCTTACCACTGCTATGTATAATACATGATTTTAGTCCCTATTTTTACCCAGGACCCTTTCTGCTGTCGTGATAGCCATTTCAACTTTAATTATGATTTTCTGAGGTGTGAGTTCTAGGTAAGCTATGCAATCAGGATTAAACCTAGGTACTTAAACTCCTAGCTCAACTGCAATTGACTGTTATAATATTTGGCTCCATTTTTAAGGATATAGTTTTGAAAGGACTTCATTTTTTTAAATAATATAATGATAATGAGTGTACGAGGAAAATATTCTCCCTAATAATGAAACCGAAGTCTTTGATCTGGCTTTTTTGACAATTTTATTTTTCAACTTAATCTCCCTTAACTTACACCACCTGTCTTGTAACGATTTTATTTCGTTAAAAAAAAACAAGTAATTCTTTTTCAACTGATTATTGTCTGAAAAATGAAGTCCCTTAATATGTTTTTTATTTTCTGAAAAAAAGAAGACAGAAATGACCCAATTTGGACTATACGGCGGGTGGTCAAGCTCAAGAAAGTTACGCTCGCGGAAAATTGGTTAAATTTTGACTTCTTTATCAACTCGCACATTGTCGTAAAAAGATGTGGCACAAAAGAGGACATTTTTTATCAATAGCCGTACTTAATTTTCTTAATAGTTCACAGTAGGTAACTAATGTAATGTAGTTTCTTTCAGCATGAATTCAAGACGACCAACTCCTGCTTGGTTCCATCTGACAGTGGTGATAAGCTTCATAGTTGAAGATTGTACGCGAGTTATTTTGAAAGGAGGAGATCCCTTATGGACCTACTTCATGGATTCTTATTTTGTTTCTCGATTGCACAAAGTGCCCAAATTTTATCGTCTCATTCTATTAGAAAAAATCTAAAATAATATGAATTTTGAAATGCACCTTGATAAAACTCTATTTATACCTAGATTCATCATATAAATTTACGGAAACTCTTGACTTGAAAATATTTAATATATAACCAATAGTAGACACTTTCAAACACCAATGCTAGGGAACCGATTTCCCGCCAACATCATCGCCTGCGGGTCTTCCACTTCTTGGAACAATAAATTCCCTACTCCATGTTTTGACCAATATTGTACTTTAAGATTCCATCCATCGTCTAACTTCTTACTGTGATGTTTTAATTTCATAAAACTTATTTTTTGTTGTAAAATACTTCATAAAACATAAAAAATAATAATGAATTGCGAATTAAATTTTACATACAAGTAGGAAAACTCATTATTGAACGTTACTAGAAAACGCATAGTGTGTTGTTTCATAACGGCTAAATAGATATTTTCCTAATACCGCTCATGGATAATTTAGGCGTATATACACGTCTTCCATGCATTAATGTGTGAAAGAATATACTAGATTTAAAAATTTGATATTTCTTTGGGCACTAAGCAATATTCTTCCGCCAAATTTCTAGAGCTTTGGAAAGATTAAGGCTAATTTCAGTTTAATACGTTGTCTTGATAACGCTGAATGACATCTAATAAAAGCTGCTACGTCATAGTATTTACTGTACCTGAGGGGTGCATTACCGTGCCTTCAAATAATATAAATATTTGAAACGACAAGAAACCCGAACTCGGTTAATCTAATGAAAAGTTTTCTTTGTTTCTTTTTCCAAATATTTTAAGGAAAAGTACAATTGCCGACAATTAAACACTAATTCATTAACATAGCCTAACTTTAAAACTGGTTTAATGTACAATTGACAATGACATTTTCTTTTTACATTGTCCCTTGTTAATATTAAACCATTAATTGTGTTGGTAATCAGCGTATTTCTGCTTTTCCTTTTTATGTAGTTGGCCCCACTAAACTGTTTCTCACATTCTGTATTTTAGTGAGGTAAACTTAAATGCTCTAATTCTCTAGTATGGTCTGGTTTTAAAATCGGTCTAAATTGACAGTAGTGGGTTTTAATTGATAAGTAAAGCAATAAGTCAATCAAGTTTTGAATCTTAAAAATTCCCGTATAAAAAATCTTTTTCTTTAATTAAAAATTCTTTTTACCGATTTTACGGCTTTATCTCTGGGTTTTATCCCTAATTTGCCTAATTAATATTTAATTGTTAAAATATGTGACAACATAAAAAGTCTAACTTTCATATCAATTAAATTGACTGTAATTTTAAGACATAAATATTCTTAGTGTAAATATTTTACCCTATTTTGAAAAAACTACTTCTTCTCTCATGAAGTAAGGTAAACGTACATAATTACGGGTCTTTTGATTTTTTTGCGTCAAATAATTCAATGAAAATTCGCGAAAATTTTTTTACCATGTATGTAAACCAATCAGTTAGGATTAGTTTTGAATTTGGGTTTTAAGATAATAACTCGAATTGTTGTTCATATTTACAAAATTAATAACGCCTGCAAATGTTTCTAATTCCGTGCCAAATTTCCCCCATATAACAAATTCCGTGGTAACGCGTCCCTAATTCTGGCTTATATAAAAAATATTCAGGTTTCGAATTATAAAAATTAAAACTGTTTATTTATCAGCAATTTTAAAATTCAAATTATAAAAACTGCGTTCATAACAAATCGATCTTTACCACTTTTAGGTAAGTATAGACAAAATAAAATCACATTCTAATAAAATTTTCAAACTAAATAACGTTGAATGTTAAAGAAAATTATTTGACTATTGACTAGCCTTAAAAACGTTAAAAAAATATGAAACGAATAAAATAATTATAACAGTGAAATAGGAATTATTTGGCTATGGACTTGTTTTAAAAACTTAAATTATTAAATGCACAAACTTCGCTCTTATTGAATAGTACTGAAGGGTTGAATTTTTTAAGAACATCTGTAGCATCGTGGGCGAGAATATCCACTTTATCAAGCCAACGCTAATTTGCTGCCTAAAAGAAATTATTCCAGCACCTTTACTTTTTACATTTTACTAATTTTTTATTAAAGCGGTAGGACAATTTTGCTACTAGTGACCTTAAACATAGTATTTTAAGAGTTATAGGTAAGGGCCAAAATCGAGATATTTTAAAAACTTTTTATATTTCTTGTAAATCCTAACTTAGCCAACGAATACTGAAGTGAAACTCCAACAGAATAAACGAATTCGTTATTTCAAAAATCCCAGTAAATTCGAAAGTTCTAAATAAAACTCCAGGACTTATGGCAAAACTTTTATATTCGCTCGAATGGTCATAATTTTGTCCGCTTTGGGGTGTGTGGGAATTTAATGCCAAAATAAATAGTAGAGAGAAATGCTTCGCAATGGCGTTATTTAATTGTTTTTCGTGATCAGATATGGCAGCTAACTAACTCTTAGTTTTTTCGTTATACAAGTAACAGAAGAATCAATGATTATTTCTTACATAAAATGGGAAAGGTTTACAATTTACCTCTGAGCTAATTGCCTGTTGGTAATAACTAAACAGTTTAATATAATAAAGAATATGTTTACCTCGTCTGTTAGGTTCGAAAGAAAGTTGTAGTGCTTTTAGCTATTTGATTTCTAAAATAAGGAGAGGATTTGAATGAATTTTTTCCGTTATATTCAGGAAGTTGCTGCGGTGGTTCCATATTTCGCTGAACTTGGTTTAGTAATATCTAAGATGACGCTTATAAGAGATGGTTCGAAAAATCCCGAGACTAACATTTATGCAATATTTTGGGAAAATTCGACTTTATTCATCAATATAGTCCCCTTGTAAAGTGATACAATCATTCTATGGCCACTCTAACATTTATATGCCTTTCTTATAGAATAATTTATCCAACCCTAAAAATACGTTTCAATTTCAGTAATCACTTCTTTATTGGAACTATATCTCTTTCCTGGGAGCGTTTTCTTGAGGTTTGCGAATAGGTAATAGTCGCTGGGGCAAAATCTGGAGAATACGATGGATGTGGAAGCAATTCGAAGTGCAATTCATACATTTTTACTCTTGTTGCGATCAACTTGTGACACGGTGCAGTGTTTTTGCGAAAGACCACTTTTTCTTCTTAATTTGGAGTAGTTTTTTCGTGATCTCTTCATTCAAACGTACCAATTACTCCACGTAATTGTGGCCATAGATAGTTTTTACTTTCGCAAGATAATGAATATTATACCATGCGCATCTCATGGGCCAGCAGACTGTCCTCTCAGCTGAATGCCGATTCGACTTCGGAGTGTAGTGGTGGGTCTAGATTTCCTTCATTGTCACATACCGCATAAGAAAATCCTCTTTATTTCACTTAAACAGCTTCAAACACCGCTCTGAATGGTTAATACGTTGTTATCTTTGGTCAATCAAACGCGATAACCACTTTGAACAGATCTTTCGCATACCTAAATATTCGTGCAAAATATGATGTTCCCGATCTATTTAAATCTTTACCATGTTAGCTATCTTACAGAATACAATATTGTGGAGCTTCTGTTTTTGTTGTGTCTCTATATTATAATAAGAGTGTCGGATAAATAAACAGAAACTTTCTAGAGTGATTTCGGATCTCCAAAAGCTTTCACGGCCTAAATAAAAAACACGTTTTCAATATTTTATCCTATCGTGTATGTATGCAGAGTTGCAAGACAATTGACGATTAACACTTGGGTAACTTCACTTGTAAGTGTAGAAGTACGGAGAATATGGAAATATTTATCACGAGATTATGTGGAGAAGTTGGTTAGCGGTATCTTGTATTGCGGTAATCGCCTCTTAGACCGAAAATTAACGTTCTCAGAAACGTAAGACTTTTTTACTTTAACTTTAAGAAAATTATAGTTTTTGAACACGTTTTGTGAAACTAATTATACCAGTTTTTTGCTTATCAAAAGGGGCGTTTAATTTTTTTTTTGCGATCTAAATTTTGACACAGATAAATATATTTATCTACGTGTATTTTTTATATTGACTGATCGCTAACAATAATGGATACCTCACTGTTTGGCATTATTTTTGTTTTATTTATGTTTTTCCCATACTCATTTTATTGGATGCTTCAATTAATTCTACAAGCGTTGTTTTGGAACGCTTCTAAAACATTCGCGATTGACACGATTTCGTCCACAAATCTTAGGGGACGCAGAACGATGTAATCAATATTAATACTTCTATTGTATCAATTTAAATGTTCAATCATATCTTCCGGACCCATGTCAATAATTTTGGAAACCTAGTGTCTTCCTTAATCTTTGAAATTCCTTGTTCGTTCAATCAGCTCTGCATTATTTAAACTCTGTGAAAATGGCACTTATTTCGATGGAATCAAAGGAGTTATAGGCGGTTTTATCAGCAAATACCAAAACGAATGGGAGTGTCATGTAAAGTAACTTTTTCAATTAATATTCTAATGACCTGAATATCACCAGTGGTACTGAATCTATCTCGATTAGGTATAATTGTAGCAAACAGGTTATTTACATTGAAGATGTCCTCTTTTTGTAGAAAACATTTACTTCGGTAATTTTAATATATCCAAACAGACTCTCACAGAGAAAATATGAGCAAGAACTTTTCAGAATAAGCTAAACATAACAATAATTTTTCCAAAAAAAAGTAATTTGTAATTGGAAATAATGACATTAAGATTTTCATTTTCTTAAATGAAAACGTTTCTTAGAATATTTATGACAGTTCTTTAAATCTTGAATATAATGGCATACATGTTGCCTGTACCCTATATACTTCATTTAAAAAATGACCCATCGTGCCTCCTCTCTCATATATAATGAAAAGTTGTTTTGTATTTTTTAAAATATTACATAATTTGTAGAAAATATTGTAATTGAAAATTTATTTCTAGAATGTCACTTAAACTATCCAGTAATGATCGTAATATGTTTTTCACTATTCTCAGTTTTATACTTGTACCAATTATCCCGTCGTCGAACCTATGTGAGATGTTATTAACAAAAAAGATATTTTTATTTTAGGAAATATTACCTAGCTTAATTATTGATAACGTTAGATATTACTCAGGACATATTAATTCTTAGCTCCTTAAATAAACTGGTGCATTATAATTTTCTCATAACAAGGATGATTAAACTAAAAATAAATTCCAACAAATCTAAAAGTTCAATAGAAAATTCAACAACTTTTGGCAAAACTTTTGTATTTGCTCTGCGTTGCGATAAATTTGTCGGGTTTTAGGCCGCCTACAACATAATGCGACAGAAAAAGGTTCGATAATCGCTTGTTTCGGTTTTTCTTTAGGAGTAATATTATTTAATATGAGCTGTATATTTCAGTTAAAGGGAGTATTTGACAATATATTTTTTCTTCAGAATTACCAATTGATATAATAATATCACAGGCCAACAAAAAAATGTTTAGAAAAACTTTTTAAAACAATTTGCCTTAATCCTATGTATTTTCCCACACTTTTCTCACAATATGACATCGAATATATATTTCAAAAAGTAAGGATAATTTGATGTATAAAAATTGTAAATCATAGTTTATTTTTAATATGTTACAATTTTTACTTACAACAATATTAAATTACTAAAATGGGAATATTAGGTGCTTATTTTTTTGTATTTCCTCCCCATATTCTCTGTAAAGGTTCTTGCATAACTCTTTCTCCGATGTGATTTATTTTGATGTTCTCTGTGAAATGATCAACAGTAATCAATCACCTATTATGTTGATATTCCATCGTCCCTGGTATAGTTTCTCCATCTCTTTTATGTCCTGATGAAACTTTTACCTTTGCTCTTCACTCACATCACCTAAGTTTCTAGGAAAAAAGTCAAGATGGTTGTGCAAGAAATAGACTTTAAAGCTCATCAGACAACCAAGATTTTTGTCTCATCATATAGCTGCGACAATTTCATAGTTAGGGGCATTCACATTGCCCAAAAACTTAGTCTCAACTTCTTTAAATGATATCCAAGCTTCTTTTTCCTTTATACACATCGTTACTTCGAAGTTGGAATCGAAGATCTATTTACGAATATCGGGCCCAACGAAAATCCCTTCTTTCGGTTTAGCTTCTGATAAATAAGGAAATCTTCTACACAATTATTTAAAGCAATCACCATCTTTAGGCAAAGCTTTTACAAGTTGTTTTATTAAGCCCAAATTTATGCATAATGATGGTAAAAGAATCTTTTTGGGGTCTACTAATGTTTTATGCAAAATATTCTTCTCGCCGGGTGTCAAAGTTTTTCTTGAATGCCATTGGACCAATGATGATCGCTTGCTTTGCTTTCCCGCTCACATATAAAACATGAAAACTTTGTAAATCTTCCTTGTTGACCAAGGAGTCGACACAACACACATCATCCAATCATGAGCTTTAAGGTTAATTTTCTGTAAAAGTATATTAAGAGTTTCATAAGTTTCCTTTATATGGACTGAACGAGCAACAGGCAATGAAGCATAAGTATTTCCATTATGTAATAAGACACTTTTTAAACTAGTTTTTGACGAGTCTATAAAAGGACTCTAATGTTCCTTCTTGTACTCAATGCCAAATTCATTCATTAGAATGTCAATATCATGACAGTAAACCAAATCCTCTTCCTGACTAACAAAAGAGGGCAAACTGTTCATCGCTTGTTCTACAATGGTAAATAGATGTTCCAATAAATGTTTTTCTTTTAGTCTGGGACCAAGCAATTCAGCTTTTTCCCTAGTCAAACCCAAATCTCTTACTAAAGCATTTAACTCAGCTTGTGTAAACAAAATTTTCTGAAGAAAGTTTTAAATAATAAAATTTATTTTTATTTAATATTAAAATGTGGGAACTTGTTTGGTAATACGACTTCTTATTATTATATTCATATATTACAAAACGTTACAATATTATACTAATTGCTACTGAGCTAAGACTATTTACTTTAGATTTGGATTGTTAGATTTTCTTTTATCGGCCTTTTCCTTTATTTTAAAGCATGGTCAAGGCTTGGATGTTCATGAGTTAAATTTGAAAAATAAAAAATCATATAAGATATGGATGCAGGAATCCCGGAATAAAAATGTCCAAACGTCTATATAAAATTATTTTGAAAAATTTTTAAGTGAATCAACATTAGAAGACATATTTCACTATTAGCTTCGAAAAATCGCTACCTAGTAGTATTTCTAAACTTTAACAAAAACAAAAAGTCTTGTTAATATAATAATTATGTGACCATATCAATGTAAAATTAATGCCCATGTAATCAAAAGGTCTTAATCAGCACAGTTTTTTTTAACATCTGCACGTTTGATTTATTTAATGAAGGTATAGTAATTATTAATATCACTATCTAATTTGTGGTCCAAAAGGAACAAAAATAAATATAAAAAATACTTTGTGGTTTTGGCCAGATTTTTGTTTACTTTCATTAATGTTTGCCGCTGGCTTATTACCTTTCTACTTTCTCTTGTAATCTCCATTGAGTTTGTTATATCTGCAATATTATTATTTATAATTTATGTATCAAAAATAACTTTAAAAATAGTTAAGGTATCAATTCAAGATATTTTCTTAAATAATTTCTATACACAACATCTTAAAGTATAAGTTTTGTTGTTTTAAATGCCGTTGAACTTGTACAAATATCTTTTCTTTTCTAGTGACGCTAAATGACCTCGTTGTCGATGCGTCATTAATTAAAATTCTCTCTCTCTCTCTCTGTCTTTTCTTTTCTTTCAGATATTCAATTTTGAATTCATCGCTCATAACATAAGCTTTTAAACCACAAATCAAAGCATCGCTGTAAAATAAAGTTGTTTAAACAAATTGTTGCAAAATTCATTATTTTTTAAATAAATGCAGTTTACACAAATACAAACGTTAAAAGGAGTCGGTATCGCTAATCCTATATATATTTTTTGATACAAAATCATAAACAATTACTTTTGCACTTTAAAGAAAACCCAAACGATCATTAGAAAATAATTAAGATTGTATATCCAGAATTCACAAAACCATATTTTACAAATACAATATCATTAAAGAGTTTATATTTAAACTGAAAAAATTTTTATCTAATATTTTATTTATAACAAAATATATCATGAAAACGATAACGACTCCTTTGAAGGTACTTATTTTTATAAAATGAATTTTGCAGTAATTTGTTTAAACAAATTGTTTAAATTTTGCAAAACCCTTTGGATTTAGCGATGCTAACCTTAAAACATCCATGGTGTATCAGAATTGTTGCTTAAAAGCTTATCGGACAGCAACGGTTAAGGTTTTTAAAACTTCATGCAATTTGAATTCTTATTCTATTCTTATTCAATGTATAAATTCCACGTCGCGCTCTTTTATCAACAGATTAGGACAACGATGTTGATTATTTTAAAAAACTGTTTCATAGGCGATGGTTTAAATTTTACCGGAAATTAATCTTGTTTAAGTTTTCAACTAGACGGTCCTGTGGTTACTTGCTGAACCAAAGAAACACAATCTCTTTCCTTTGCTTGTACTTTTTGTCTATCCATGGTTTGACTTCTGTATCGATTAACATATAAAACTGCAAAACCAAAATCGTCATTGGATTTATTTGATAAAAAAGTTTGAGTATGTTTAGCTCATGACCTTTTTGAAAATTATTTTAAGATATTTAATCTTTTCCTCTAGAATAAAAAAAATACTCCATAAAAACCAAATTTAAAAGAAAGTAGGAGAACCTCCATTACAAAAATCTGTTTATTATATTCATAACAATTTATCTCTGAATTTATTTTTTTTTAAATACCGTCGAAAAAATAGAGGTTTCTTTAACTACTGGTTTATATGTAAATTGCGACTGAGACAATTTGGCTGGCTTTTTTCTCGCCCGTCTTACGTTTACACCCTCTTTGACCGGATTCTCGCCTGGAAGGTTTACATATTAACCGAATTCGGGAGACCGTTTTCTAAGAATAAAAATCCAAAAGAATGTCTCATCTAAAAGGACCTAAATACTGCCATCATCCAACAAGGATTGTTGGTAATGTGTAACTACTATAACAAAAAAAATCACTGTCACTGTCACATATGTGACAGATATTCACATATTGTAGATCGATTCTTTTCCACGAACTGCCGGATACATAATTAACCATCCGCCACAGATATATCCATTCATTTTCACTCACAAAAGAACGATTTATGGGACAAAAATCGCTCCGATTTCCGTAAAGTACACTGCTTACAAAGTTTCTTCTAAGCATTTAGGACGTAACGAGCGTTCCTCCTTTATATCGTACATTCAGCCCGGACCCCGTCTTCGCTCGCAAAACTACTAAACCACTTTTTTTTTCTTGTGTGATGTAAAAATATACCAACCTTCAATTTTTGTTTATGGAACACCTGACTTTGAAAATACATAGTTAACTTCAAAGTGTTATTTCATATTACCATCGATTGTGAAACTGGTCTTAATGATTGTTTACGTACAATGAGAATTTTGGACATGATTTTCCTTGTCTGTGAATGTCTGTATTTTAATTTAAAATCTCTTTGGAAGGCAGCGTCGAGTGCCTCTTGCTCGTTATACAGCAGAAAGAGAGAAAGTGAATAGTAGTACATGCTTTTGCTCTAAAAATTTAGTTTTATACTCTCCTCCTTTCTTCAATCCTTTCAACGCGAGCTTCTAGCGCGCCAGTCAATCGCGTTCGGAGAGAGACACCACGTACTGCTATTCGCCCTTTCCTCTTTTGCCATGCAACATACTGAATGCTATATCCAATAGTATATCCTCAAAACTATGCATTCTTTTAAAATGAGATGTCACAACTTTATAAGTCAATAGTCGTGAAATTAAAATTTAACTATATACACAGAGAGTGACTATAGGATATAAACGTAGCAATATGAAGTAGAGTGACACTGAAATCGATCATACAATGGATAAAATAAATTTTTTACAGTATATTTTTACAATAAACGGGTGATAGCTTTTTTTATGTAAAAAAATGTTTGCTCGGAAAAATGGTGACATGTATTAAAGAAGTATGCTTGAAATTAAATTTGTAAAATCATCTTCACCTTTTAGGGCAAATGAACTGGAACGTAAAATGTACAGAACAACGAAAAAGATCTTTACGTAAAACATATATATAGTTCATCATCAAATATTTTCTCTTGACCTGAAACTTTTATCTGGAACATTGTATTTCCAAAGAGTTTCCATACTTGTAACAAATCCTACATAGTCACTCACGGGACTCTTTTCGTAACCTCTAGACTTATTGTTCAATTTTTTTCAACTGGTGCAATGAAAATTTATAAGTACATGCTCTTAATTGATTTAAAGACAGATATAAAGAGAAACTGAAAAAAAAAATAGTTTACAGTACAGATTTGAGGTACTATATTTTTCTCTTTTCCCATCGTTGAATATATCTTCAAATATACAATTAAATATTTTAATTTATCATTCTATAACGATATATTTTTAAAATCTAAAAAAATACACTTATGTGACACAACTGCTTAAGTTGTAAGTTACTTTCATTGTTTCATGATTCCACATGTTTTCGCATAACAATATCATCCAAGACACACATGCTTTAGATTAACCTAAAGACAGACATGAAGCGTAGTTCCAAAAAAACTAACGACGTTAACTATTGCAATCCTTATTCTTGATTTAAATAATATGGTTATCATTTTATTTCCTTAATATCACTCATTGGGTTCGATTAAAAAAAACAGCACTTTGCACTACTGAATAATAACCTTTAATAACTACTTCTTAACACTTTCGCATTCAAACACAAATCTAACTGACTAAACTTATCCTATCCAGTCCAGAATTACACTAGAAATATGACAAACTGTCGTCATCGATATAATATTTCTATAAAGACACATCCGAACTCAGATAGTTCTTTGTTATATTAAAATATTTCCGTAAGAACGCTTCCGAATTCCCCTAGTGCTTCGTTACAATATATTAGTTATTTGCGAAAAATTGTCCTAAAACCTAACCTTTCAACAAAACGCTACCAAAATAAATACTATAACACTGTTTTTCGAAATATAAATTACCACTTTCAAATCATACTCTGGCACTTTTTAGAAATAAAAAGTTTATATTATGGTCAATTTCTAATCAATATCCCAGAACAAAACAATGTTAGCAGATTTCAAGTATATAGACCACAGAAAAGGGTCCAATAATGACGTCTTTATCCAAAGAGAAAGGTTTAAATGACAGTTTTGCAAGAATAGGGCTTACAAAACTTTCGTCTAAATTTTCCTCGCGTCAACAGGCAAAATAAAATTGCAAAATTATGTGAAGTAATACGTGACTGTTCTAGATAAGGACTTTTATATTAAGTTTTCTGGTTAGCATAATGAGACTTTAGCTCTATTTTTTATAGTGCTTTGAGTTCATTCCGAAAAATAAAAATGATTTAGATGCGTGACCTCCAAAACTAAAAAAACCTTTCTTTTGTTTTGAAGGCTATTCTTTCTAAAAATAAAAAGATAAGTTTTAGTGTTTGTCAATAAACATATTTCCGGAATCATAAACTAGTTTGGTTGTTATAAGAAGGTAACAAACACATAATGATATATATTTTGTCCTAGTTGAAATTGGAAACTTTCAAAAAAAAA
This sequence comes from Diaprepes abbreviatus, assembly GCA_034092305.1. Lineage (NCBI taxonomy): Eukaryota > Metazoa > Arthropoda > Insecta > Coleoptera > Curculionidae > Diaprepes > Diaprepes abbreviatus. The sequence continues at coordinate 1,993,150 of JASJET010000161.1, read as the reverse complement.
AAAAATTTAAACGTAATTCGAAAAGTATAAAATATATTTTGTAAAATATTTTTCCCTCCCATTTTATCTCGATCAGCCTATGCTTTTTAACTTCAGCCGTTCTATTTTAGAATATATATGCCCCCCGCCCCCACATGGTAGAGTTTTAAAAAATGCTTCAACACTTATTTATCTATTTGTTATCAAAACAGTTGATGATGAAATTTTTTTAAAACGTAAATGTGGGTTTATTTTTTATTAAAAATCTATATCAGTGACGTAAATAACGGCCCCGAAGACCACGCGGTACGGGGGGGGGGGGCAGTCAATCCAGGGCACCCTCAAGTCTCTGATGAAAATTGATGAAAATAAATTAATACGAAGGATCAAGATCAGTATAGTAGGACACATTCAAAAATCTACCTGGGGGGGGGGCACATACTTTTATTTACGCCACTGATCTATAGCGCTAATATTTGCGCTGTTTTTGAGATATGTTTTCTCAGAGAGCAATGTATTTTAAAACATTTGTCATGTTTAAATTCAGTATTTTTTTCATTGCTTTGGATAGACAACATTATTTTACTGTGTTTCTACCTCGAAATATGTGATAACTACGATCGGTATTATTCTCACTCGGCTAGGCGATCATGAATTGAGGTTTCCAGCTAAAGACCCATAAAAGTGGCTGCGAAGCGATTTCTAGCCAAGAAGTCTGTTATTTAATTTTTCTGTATCCCTTTGGGACTCGACAATCACGCAAGTGTTATCTTCTTATGGTTGCCTGAGCTAAGTAGACAGTCGTGATAGTTCGAAGCTAACTTTGTGCAAATCTGATTAGTAGTAAATCTCAGTTTGCAATATAGTGGTAGATTTTCAGAAAGGAACATGTTGAAATTGTGTATCTCATGTATTCCTGCAACTCCTTGCCTACAATTAGTATGCGATGCTTTTCTTGGCTAACCGTGCAGGTTTAGAAATCCACCATTCCAATTTCATTGGATTTTTTAGGGTCTGTTGGTACTGATCCTGTTTCTTATGTTTTACTAGTAATTTCTAGCAGTAGGTTTGTGACAAATTTCGTCATTCTGACGTGTTTCAGTGCAAGTCCAGATTTTAGTCTATAGAATTCCTTTCTCGCCTGCCCTTGGACGGTAATACCAAGAGGAGGCAAATTTAATAGAATGGGATGGTTTTTATATGGTTTTGCTAGGTCATGCTAATAATTAGAGTTTTGATGGATCAATTTTACATTTCTGTTTTCTGTCTTATGCCACCATTGCACAGAACATGGTTTTATACAGTCAGTACATATTCCGTGTGCTGGGTCTTCAGGTCTTCCTTACTTTCGCATTTGTCGTTACAAACGCAATTTTTCTTTTGCTTATTATTCTCCGCATGCGTAGTTAGCCGATGGTCACCTATAATTTCAAGATAGTTAACTCTCTGGGCATATTGTTGTTGTATTTCGAAGAGACAAGATGGTCCTCTTTTTAGCGAAAGGTAATTATCTCATCAATCATTGGCATAATTATAAATATAAAATCCATTGACTCTTGGGTATAAACATATTTGTTTTTTAGTTCGTTCATATATACTACTACGAATTAAACTCTCCACTTCAAAAACAGAAAAATCTTTTAAAAAATATAATCAACCCTAAAAGTATAATTTCATAAAAGTAATGAAAAATTCAAATTTTACCAGTAATTGTAAAAGCCGCAATCTAGTAGCTCGTGGAATGTGTTTTGATTTTTATTTTGTATTGTGGCGCAAATATATATATATATATATATATATATATATATATATATATATATATATATATATATATATATATATGGAAAAGTTATTTTATTCTCCTTACAATCGTTACAATTCTCTGTGAATTTCACTCTGGTTCTCTCTCCATACTAGTTTCGACCACCTAATGGTCTCATCAGTGGAGTTGTAATGAACCGAGAGTAAAATGCACAGAAAACAACTGTCTACTTAAAATCCCCATATCGTAAAATATCGGCAGGATATACCCGCAGAACTTGATGCCGGACTGTTATCTTAAACAGTACAAACGAACATCTGATTGTACCCCAGAGCAGTACGAACTTATTAAAAATGAACAATTTTACGGTCTATGTATTTGGAAAAGTTATTTTATTCTCCTTACGACCGTTCAGAAAGGGGGCAGATAGTATATTCTCTGTGAATTTCACTCTGGTTCTCTCTCCATACTAGTTTCGACCACCTAATGGTCTCATTAGTGGAGCTGTAACGAACCGAGAGTAAAATGCACAGAAAACAACTGCCTGCATAAAATCCCCATATCGTAAAATATCGGCAGGATATTACCCCACAGAACTGGATGCCAGACTATTATCTTAAACAGTACAAACGAACATCTGTATATTCCCCGGAGCGGTACGAAATTATTAAAAATGACTATTTCACGGTCTATGTATTTGAAACGTTATTTATCCTCCTACGACCGTTAAGAAGGGGCAGACAGTATATTCTCTGTGGAATTTCACTCTGGTTCTCCCTCCATACTAGTTTCGACCACCTAATGGTCTCATCAGTGGAGCTATAACGAACCGAGAGTAAAATGCATAGAAAACAACTGTCTACTTAAAATATCATATCGTAATATCGGCAGGATATTACCCGCAGAACTTGATGCCCGACTGTTATTTTAAAAGTACAAACGAAAATCTGAATATACCCCGGAGAGGTACGAAATTATTAAAAATTAACCATTTCACGGTTTATGTATTTGGAAAAATTATTAAGTAGACAGTTGTTTTCTGTGCATTTTACTCTCGGTTCGTTACAGCTCCACTGATGAGACCATTAGGTGGTCGAAACTAGTTGGAGAGAGAACCAGAGTGATATTCACAGAGAATATACTGTCTGCCCTGTTTCTTAATGGTCGTAAGGAGAATAAAATAACTTTTCCAAATACATAGACCGTGAAATTGTTCATTTTAAATAATTTCGTACCGCTCTGGGGTATATTCAGATGTTCGTTTGTACTGTTTAAGATAACAGTCCGGCATCAAGTTCTGCGGGTAATACTCTGCCGATATTTTACGATATGGGGATTTTAAGTTGACAGTTGTTCTCTGTGCATTTTACTCTCGGTTCGCTATAGCTCCACTGATGAGACCATTATGTGGTCGAAACTAGTATGGAGAGAGAACCAGAGTGATATTCACAGAGAATATACTGTCTGCCCTGTTTCTTAATGGTCGTAAGGAGAATAAAATAACTTTTCCAAATACATAGACCGTGAAATTGTTCATTTTAAATAATTTCGTACCACTCTGGGGTATATTCAGATGTTCGTTTGTACTGTTTAAGATAACAGTCCGGCATCAAGTTCTGCGGGTAATATCCTGCCGATATTTTACGATATGGGGATTTTAAGTTGATAGTTGTTCTCTGTGCATTTTACTCTCGGTTCGCTACAGCTCCACTGATGAGACCATTATGTGGTCGAAACTAGTATGGAGAGAGAACCAGAGTGATATTCACAGAGAATATACTGTCTGCCCTCTTTTACATATATATATATATATATATATATATATATATATATATATATATATATATATATATATATATATATATATATATTATATATATATATATGTATAAATGAATATCAACGAAATTATGAATTGTTAGTTCCGACAGGAGCTGCTCTCAATCTTGTTCTATTATTTTTGTCAGCAACGCTGTCGCCTTGCACGTACATCATAATATTATTTTACAACTCTCCAAGAGTGGACTATTTAGGTTAACCATTTTATTGGCTTTCGTGATACCCTACATGCACAAAAAATGAAATTCAATGGACCTTGAAGTTCGCTCCTAAGGTTGCAAATTATTTATCTCCTTGATTTTTTAATAATGTCGAATTTCTACTTACTATTTGAATAGTCTCTGAAAAACTTCGATAAGAGCTTGGAAATATACATTTTTTTCGACCTTCTTCAGATTTAACCTCTTTCGGACTTTCTAAACAAAAGCGAAAAAAAAAGTCCCCTGTGTATAAATAGAGAATGTTATCTTTTTAAAAATTAAATATTTTAAAATTGGTTTCTGTGTTTCCAAAAATTACCTCGAGAAATCAAGAATCGAAGGAATAAATTTGATCTCAGTAGTTTTTTGTTTAAAAAAGGCTTTTAATTTTACTACCTTATCATGCTCCTGCACATCGTAAGCGAATTGACACTCAACTTTAATAATATCATGTACCTATATTCAACTTGATTCAAATCGCAGATTGCATATCCAGTCGGCTCATTAGTTTGTGATCCTGTCCCTAGTAGTAAGGATTTGAAAATGTTTATGTATGAACCACGAACGTTACAAAAATGGACCTACAATTTCGTATTATAAAAATGACATTAGCATATTGGGCGCTATATTTATTGGGGTTCGTTTTATTTGGGTAACTTGGGAAGAAACATTTACATATATTTAAACTGGGAAATATGAAATTACGAAGGGATAACAACTACAAAAAGAGAAATAATTTTTGTTGTGTTAATAATTAAAGAAAACGAATACAAATGCAGACATTTTAGAATTATTAATCAGTATTTGTTTTTCTAATTTAAGTTGTTTTATTTGATATTTCGGTATTTTCAGTTTCTGCTTTTGTATTTATATACACTTTTATATTTTGTAGTAGCGATTGGGGCATTTCCCGAGATAGGTTGTATCGATGTAAACATATAAATAAATACATACATACATGTATATATACGGAATGTCCAGTAAGGACCTCCTAATTTCTCAGGGGCATACAGGGGAGGTCAAAATAACCCTACTTTGTCATAGAAAAAAATTCGTAAAGGAGATACAGAGCCCAGAAAGGGTGCTCAGCGATTTACCTTATCGGCTCTAAATTTTCAGCCGACTTGTATAACTTAATGAAATTTTAATATTTTATAGAGGTCATAAATACTCATTAAACTATTCTACAGTAGTAGATGTTTTGTGAGAGTTCACGGACCACCGGATTGGCGACACACCAGAAAGCCACACACGTGGTCTATGCTATTTTTTTAATTTATTAACGAAAATCGACCTAACCTGACCCAGTTTTCCCCTTAAAACAATGGGCTAATGGGTTGTTTCTATTGTTTTAATTAATTAACCTAATTAATTACTCTATATTAATTAAATAATCATAAAAAATCTTATTAAAAAAACGAGGATCTGCCAACATCGCCACCGGCGGACTTGCGGGGCTACGTCATACACGCTATCGCTCACCAGGTGCATCACCACCTGCCGTCCTTTACCGAGGCGAAGGGTTCTATTGTATTTTCGAACTTTATTGTATCTGCTTTTGACCGCTCGACAGATGCCTACCTTTTGAATTAGGTCACAAGTATTGTTAGAATTTTAAAAGAGGTAAACTATTTGTAACGACTTTGGGTTCTATATGTTCCTTTATTGAATTATTTTTGTTCTGATCTCGTTTAAAGTATTATTTCGAATATTGTGGATATTAAGTTTAGAATTTAACAACTACAGTTAAAATTAAAATAGCTTTATTCATATTACCCAGACCCTGCATTTAAAATAGTCTTTTGTATTCGAATTTCCGGATGGACTCACTCTTGTCTTGGCTATCATGAACGTTTTAACCAAAATATGTCTTTACGGGGTTTTTAATAGAGTCTCGATATATATATATATATATATATATATATATATATATAATATATATATATATATATATATTTCTACGAAATCGGATTCCTGGATGTATCTTTACCTGGACTCGACCGTGCCTGTATATTATCGCTCCTCGTTAGGTAACAATGCATTGTTAGAATTTGAAAAGAGGTAAAGTATGTGAATAGGATTAATGGCTTACATTAATAGGATTAATGATACATTTTTGCTCTATCAATTTTTTTACCTGATTTCAAGTAATATTTCAAGTATTGTGAATTCAAAGAGATTAAGTTTAGAGTTGAACAACTACACTTAATGTTAAAATAGCTTTACTCACATAACTTAGACTTTGCATTTATTTGATCTGTATTAGTTAAGTAATCACAAGAAAGGAAGAAAACGGGAATCTGACAACATGGTTTTTGGGTGGACTTTTTAGACCACATCATACATATTTGCTATCGATCACCAGAAATACGTTTTTTTATCAAGTGTAAAGAATGGCTAGAATTTTAATAGACATAAAGCACTAATAGGATGTGGTTACATTATCAGAAATAATAGGTGAACGCATATAAATTATATCATTGATATCTAAATCACTACTTTTGTTGAGATTTCTGCTCTAGGTGTTGATATCACCGATCTATATACCCTCTCTAATGACGCCTTTTCGTTGTTTCTATTTCTTCTAATTTAAATTAATATTTCAAGTATTGAGGGAAGAGTGAACAAAACAGATTAAGTTTACAGTTTAATGGATTCTATAAAATCTTTGTATATATACATCTATTTGAATGGTATTAATGTTGGGTGTTTTCCAATGCTTTGTATCTCATTTTATGTGACTTTTCGAACAATACGGGTTTTGTAAGTCAAAATAGAGTAATTTTTAGAACGATTTCGAATGATCTTTTGTAATCATCTCTACTAAATCGCGTTCTTGGATGTATCTTTTTCTAAAAACACATCAATTATTTCTAAAGGGGCGAGGCTTCGCGCATAAATACGAAAAAAAATTGGGTTAAGCCTCATCACTTTTACCCACTCGCTTTCTTAGATATTAGCAGAAAAAAAATCGTTTCTATTTTTGTACAGTGTAGAGGAATATACTTAAAATGTGAGTATACTTTGATCCAAATATTTTAACTTATAAAAAACCTCTGTATCGGGATATGTATGCCTATATGTATGTATGTATTCATATGAATATATGTGTGTACGTTTGTATGAATGCAAGTATGCCGATGGATATGTATATGTATGAATATATGTGTAGACATGCATGTATACTTATGTATGTATGTGCGAGTATATTGGTGTATACATGCGTTTATGTAGATATGTATATGAATGGGCATATGAACGTACATGTATGGATATATGTGTATGTATATATGTATATGAGCGGATATATATACGTATAATGTATATATGTATATGAATGGGCATATGAGCGTAAATGTATGGATATATGTGTATGTATATATGTATATGAGTGGGCATATGAACGTATATACATGGATGTGAGTTATATGGGTGCATGTGTGTTAACGAACTTCAATTTTTTAAATGCTATAGCGCATTTCTATTATGATTTTTTTGCATTTCGCTTCAGAGAATCATTCTTAGAATGCTTCTTGTGTACCACAGCACTATTTAATTTCATATTGAATTGTATATACTTTCATAATTAGGGTGTGATGGAAGATGAATCAAATCTTCTCATCCATAATGAAGTATGTATGCAAATAAAACTACATCTTGTTTATTATTATATCCATTTATGTTTATTAATAGATATTACTGTTCACTGAATGCTTTTTTAATACCATTCCTCTTTTAATGCATAAAACCAAGTTGAACAAGTTTACAGTGTATCTGATTCTAGTTATAAACTCAACTCAGATCGAGTATTCTTCCCTGATTTTCAGTTATAACAGTTCCAACTACGATTCTGGGGAGGATGATACATCCTTCAAAGCCGAGGTCAAAGTCATAAATATAGTGACAAAATATCGCAACTGGAGTGCTAATGAAACCATTGAGACCCACTTATAATGGAAGATGACGATGTTATCTTTATGAACGATATCAATGCCAGTAACATTTACTGATTGAGATCCGATGACTCGATATTTTTAAGGAATGCGAGGTTCTATTAGAATTTTTTAAATAAATTCATTTCGGTATAAATAAACTTTGAGATAATATCGGTATATATTTTTGTTCGAATTAGTCCTTTCATTTCGGTTAAAGTCTCTTCTATGTGCATTAGTAAGTACTAAAATATCCTTATAGTTTTCTAAATAACTGCCGGAATAATGATCAAAACATGCCTTTGTTAGCAGATCCAATAAACCATCAGTTTAAGTACAACACACATTTCCAACTCCAAGAATGATATTCTTCAATTTAATTTGACATATCACCTAGAATTATAGTTTCTAAGTCCGATAATATTTTCTTTTTGATTGATCCAAAAGCTACAATTTGATTTTACAGCTAACTATCTTAACACTTTACAAGTCTGTTTTACTGATCACATGTTATTTGTGGCCCTACATATTCATAGAAACATGATAGTAACGTAACTTATATATTAACTATAATTTGTAAGATTTAACTATTACATAGGCCTTATGCGATATTATAATGAATATTAATAACATAACCCCCACTCACTCAAATGATTGGGAGATATTTATCAATCAAAAGTATTGAAGGGATTTTTATGTTATGTGAGTATATTTGTCTCTTGAGTGTAGCTAAAAGACTAGTTTTGTTCTAGTACTACACCTGTTGGTATAGGTCAATAAGGTTTTTCCTGTATTAAATGAAATAAAATTGAAAACATATTTTGATGTGTGCATTTAACAAGAATCACTAACAAAAGTTTTTAAAATTTAGACAAATGAGGTTCTAATCTTCCGTGTATACTAATAAATATCTTAATATGGCTAAAATAAAAATAAGATAAAAAGTATTGCAAAGCATTTTAGAAAGACCATAATTGGGGAGTTGGTAACGAAAACGAGGACATTGAAGCCTATGTTTAATAGTGGGAAATTATGTAGATTTTAATTAAGTTTGTTATACGATTTCAATTGTATGAATGTTACATTCCTACTATGAATTTACATAAAGACATTTAAATGAAAATATGATTCCAATGAATCCTATTCTGCTGGAAGACATAAAAATACACCACAAAAATTTAATATATACAGCAAACTTATCTAAATAGGTTTCCCAATTCTAAGTATACTCAAGACTATTACGAATAACTTGTATACACATATATCATGTCTACGTATGTCAATCAATCTCCGCGCTGTGCATTCTGTTGCTTGATATTTGTGAAATCTATCAGACATTAATTTCACATACTCAAACTAGAAATTTCTATAAGGATATGTGTGAGAATTTACATAAATTCTATACTTCTAATTACTCTAAGAACAACCATCACGGTATACTGGTAAACAAATCTAGCGAAAATTTATCCTCAGATATTAGCTTTTCAGTTACACTTATACGATGTACATATCAAAGTTAAAAAAATAAGGTAGCTTTATCACACGCGGGAGATAAACTCTATTTTATACCTATAATCGAACATACACCTGAAGGTACCATAATTTGACTTTGTTAGAAGGATTTTATGGCAATTAAAACATGTAACTAACCTGTTCGCATAAAGCAAACAATACAACCTTCAAGTTGCAGTACAAGAACTTCCCTAACCCAATGGGCTATATAACTCATTCAATCAGTTAAAGACTATCCATATAAAATATGTTTTATTTAGTCATAGGGTTGCAGCATTAACCTAAGTTACATTTTAATTTATTCTAATCATTTTACAATCTTTTACATACTTAATATACCCTGGTGTCTTATATATAAACTTACATATATTTACATACTTTTACACTTATATCTATTATTTTATTATATTAGTCCTCATTTATATGCATCGTTGGACCACATAGCTACTTCTTTATTATTACAGTAGTAACAAGAAATTTTTTCTAGGTGTAGGACCATTTATAACATCGCCTTCTTGATTATTGTAATGCTCAGTACAGAACAAATATTTTTTATTTCAGAGTCTTGTTGTAGTGCTTTTCGGAGTTTATGATAAATCAAAACTATTTCATCACTACAGGCGACAATTATTTCTTTAGATAATCCAACAAGTTCTTCTCTAGTCATATCTTTTAAACATTTTTTTCAAAGCAAAGGCTTTCACTGAATTTAGAATCCCCTCCATATTTTCAGCACATATAACTACTATTTTTTCATTTTCAAATTGTAGATATATACAACCGCAAACCATTAAATTAAATTTCTATTATTTTTTTTAAAAGATTTCCAAATTTTACAAGTCTTCATAAATTTCAGAAGAAAAGAACTAACAGTGAACAACCTAAGATCTTGACTTTATACTTGATTTTTCGTCATGCGTAAACTAAAAATTTTAATGTTTAGTCTTGTAAAAGACTTGCTGTAACAAGCTGAGCCCTATTTCTTTTTACTTTCGAGGCTTATATCTCGTATTCTTTCACATATCCTAGACTGTTAGGTTTTTCCCTACAAGAAATATCATTAGTTTTTTAATACAAATGAAGCAAATCACCCCTTATTGTGGGCGACTACGTATTAGACACATCTCTGTGAAATTGGAAAACTTACGTCTTTTTGTATTCTTTTTGAATGGGTATATCTATGAATTTGATCACCTAACAAGAGCTACAGTTATACAAAATTTAAGTATCCTCATAAACACCAGAAAAACTAACAATGAACTACCTAAGATATTTGCATTATATATATATATATATATATATATATATATATATATATATATATATATATATATATATATATATATATATATATATATATATATATATATATATGTGATTTTTCCATAATGCGTAGACTAAAAAATTGAATGTTTAGTCTTGTAAAAGAATTACTGTAACAAGTTGAGTCCTATTTCTCTTTGCTTCACAGGATTATAAATTATATTCATTCAAATATCGTAGACCTTTAGATTTTTCTTTACAAGGAATATCATTAGTCTTTTATTGCAAATGAAACTACCTATCCCTCACTTTGTGCGAATACATAGCAGACACATTTCTGTAAGTTTGAAAAACACATGTTCTTTTATCGGAAGAGGATATGAATGAATATATATCTATATATTAGAACGCTTAACAGATTTTGAAGTTACATAAAATGTATATATGAATTTTTAATGCTATAAATCTCGATTCTTTTGGTGATAGTAATTCTCTACCTGAAGAAAACTCCGAGTTTTATAACAGCATAGATCCACACCTATGGTTACATATAATATTTTAAAATAATCTTTCGTAATCCTTAAGTACACAAATGTCTGTAAAAAAGTTATTTCCGATCGCATCTTTGTCTAGACTCATCACTAACCATATATTATCGCCCTACAGATAACAATGCGTTGTAGGAATTTTAAAAATCATAAAACATATCCATTGTGCAGACTATTAAGTTGAGCTCTATTACCAGAACTATTATCATTATACATACTTATTTAATCCACTAACCACATGCTATTAGTGAGCTTATAAATTCATAGAAATATAGTGATGTAACTTATATTATGTAAAATTTGTAAGATCTAGCTATTGTAAAGCTTTTATATAATATAATAATATTTTTAATATCAACACCATAATTCATACCCATTCAAAAGACGGAAGACACTTATCAATCGAGGATACTGAAGACATTTTTTATATTATATGTGTACTCTAAGCCTTCTCTCAGTACAAATCTAATATCTACGGTTGCATTTGAAATTGGTAAAAGCCTAGATCTTCAGGACATTTAAACAAAGAAAATGAAACTTGGCCTAAAATGTTTAATTAGTGATAGTATCCATATATAGTTTGAATGTTATGAAGATTACTTAACTCATGATATATTTAACCCCTATTGTAATCTTTATATATTTGAAGGAGAGATTTTTGCTATTACACTATAATTCTGTAACTAGTCTGCGATAACAAACATGTAGCTATTCAAAGATTTCTGATATATCAAAGCAGTTGAGTGAACCCCATATCCCAATATCCAAGTAGTTCGAGTGCTGAAAGTACCTTGTTTAATTATATAAAATATGCAACTTTTATAAAAATGACTGTTGAAAATGAAGTTTCAACATCGAACTCTGAACCATTTCCAACAAAATGGGGATTCTCAGGTTATATGGATCATGTACATTCGAGTTATGAGCAAGCAATGGCTATAAAAATACTAAATTAATGGAGTCCCACTCACCGTGGAAGATATACTAATTAAATTACCCACAAGAATCAATTCTACCCGAGATTTTGCTGTACACATATAGATTTGAAATGATAAAAAAAAGATTTAGGACTCGTTTAACTAAAACTGGGTACTTTTTAGATTCACTTACAAGCTTGGTATAGTATAGTAGAACTATTCTCATCACCCCCACATAAACTAATTGGCTTTTCTTCGTTAGTTTTGGCTAACGAAGGAAATATTATGACAAAAAGTGAGGTGTCCTATCATGCGATGGATGCAGTAACAAAATTTAATCAATCACTCAACTTGTCTGTAAGTTTTTAAGTAATGGTTAACTTTATACATACATCAAAAATTACTAGTTCTGGGTACACATATCCTAAAATTAGTCATATTTTTAAAACAGATTAATTTTTAATCATGAATACCCTCTTATACTTCTGTTCACTCCATTGTTCTCAATGAGTTTTTTGCACGGGGTGAAGAACTGTATTACTACAATTTGCAGTACTAAAATAATCATTTAAAAGCTATTTAGATGCAAAAACAATAAAAGTGTAATATAATAAGGCTATCTAGATAAGTTTTCAATTCTGAATATATAAGGCTGATATGTGTGACTTTCTGAATGCATATATTAAGTCTAATATAACAACCATACAATCTCGTCTTACATGTTCAAACTTAAAATTTCAATAATGAGGCTTGCGAAAACTTACACAAATTTGATGACCTACTTTTAAAAATGTGAATTACTAACCGCATGTTATTAGTGGTCTTACATATTTATACGAACATAAACTAAACCAACCCACACCAACCCGAACTAAACCACTATTGTTAGGTTTAATTTGTTATTGCTAAAATATTTGATAGAAATAGGTATTTACACGAGTTCATAAAGAAAAGAATATATATATATATATATATATATATATATATATATTCGCATATAGATGTATATAACTAACTAAAATAACTTTTCCTAATCATTTGTAATCTTTATACACTTGAGGCTATCATGATTTGGACTTGTAAAGAGAACTGTTTGATAATTAAGACACGCAACTAACGTGTTGACATAGAGCAGATATAGCAGTTACATTCTGGTCTGAAGATTTTTTGTGTTGTCTGTTATATCTGCTCTGTATCAACACGTTAGTTGCGTGCCTTAATTATCAAACAGTTCTCTTTACAAGTCCCAAATCATGATAGCCTCAAGTGTATAAAGATTACAAATGATTAGAAAAAGTTATTTTATTTAGAAATTTAATTTAATGGTTTGCGGTTGTATATATCTACAATTTGAAAATGAAAAAATAGTAGTTATATGTGCTGAAAATATGGAGGGGATTTTAAATTCAGTGAAAGCCTTTGCTTTGAAAAAAAATGTTTAAAAGATATGACTAGAGAAGAACTTGTTGGATTATCTAAAGAAATAATTGTCGCTTGTAGTGATGAAATAGTTTTGATTTATCATAAACTCCGAAAAGCACTACAACAAGACTCTGAAATAAAAAATATTTGTTCTGTACTGAGCATTACAAAATCAAGAAGGCGATGTTATAAATGGTCCTACACCTAGAAAAAATTTCTTGTTACTACTGTAATAATAAAGAAGTAGCTATGTGGTCCAACAATGCATATAAATAAGACTAATATAATAAAATAATAGATAACTTAGGTTAATGCTGCAAACCTATGAATAAATAAAACATATTTTATATGGATAGTCTTTAACTGATTGAATGAGTTATATAGCCCATTGGGTTAGGGAAGTTCTTGTACTGCAACTTGAAGGTTGTATTGTTTGCTTTATGCGAACAGGTTAGTTACATGTTTTAATTGCCATAAAATCCTTCTAACAAAGTCAAATTATGGTACCTTCAAGTGTATGTTCGATTATAGGTATAAAATAGAGTTTATCTCCCGCGTGTGATAAAGCTACCTTATTTTTTAACTTTGATATGTACATCGTATAAGTGTAACTGAAAAACTGATATCTGAGGATAAATTTTCGCTAGATTTGTTTACGAGTATACCGTGATGGTTGTTCTTAGAGTAATTAGAAGTATAGAATTTACGTAAATTCTCACACATATCCTTATAGAAATTTCTAGTTTGAGTATGTAAAATTAATGTCTGATAGATTTCACGAATATCAAGCAACAGAATGCACAGCGCGGAGATTGATTGACATACGTAGACTTGATATATGTGTATACAAGTTATTCGTAATAGTCTTGAGTATACTTAGAATTGGGAAACCTATTTAGATAAGTTTGTTGTATATATTAAATTTTTGTGGTGTATTTTTATGTCTTCCAGCAGAATAGGATTCATTGGAATCATATTTTCATTTAAATGTTTTTATGTAAATTCATAGTAGGAATGTAACATTCATACAATTGAAATCGTATAACAAACTTAATTAAAATCTACATAATTTCCCTCTATTAAACCATAGGCTTCAATGTCCTCGTTTTCGTTACCAACTCCCCAATCCTGGTCTTTCTAAAATTCTTTGCAATACTTTTTATCTTATTTTTATTCTAGCCATATTAAGATATTTATTAGTATACAGGAAGATTAGAACCTCATTTGTCTAAATTTTAAAAACTTTTGTTAGTGATTCTTGTTAAATGCACACATCAAAATATGTTTTTCAACTTTATTTCATTTAATACAGGAAAAACCTTATTGACCTATACCAACAGGTGTAGTACTAGAACAAAACTAGTCTTTTTAGCTACACTCAAGAGACAAATATACTCACATAACATAAAAATCCCTTCAATACTCTCGATTGATAAATATCTCCCAATCATTTAAGTGAGTGGGGGTTATGTTATTAATATTCATTATAATATCGCATAAAGCCTATGTAATAGTTAAATCTTACAAATTCTAGTTAATATATAAGTTACGTTACTATCATGTTTCTATGAATATATAGGACCACAAATAACATGTGATCAGTAAAACAGACTTGTAAAGTGTTAAGATAGTTAGCTGTAAAATCAAATTGTAGCTTTTGGATCAATCAAAAAAAAAATATTATCGAACTTAGAAACTATAATTCTAGGTGATATGTCAAATTAAATTGAAGAATATCATTCTTGGAGTTGGAAATGTGTGTTGTACTTAAACTGATGGTTTATTGGATCTGCTAACCAAGGCATGTTTTGATCATTATTCCGGCAGTTATTTAGAAAACTATAAGGATATTTTAGTACTTACTAATGCACATAGAAGAGATTTTAACCGAAATGAAAGGACTAATTCGAACAAAAATATATACCGATATTATCTCAAAGTTTATTTACACCAAAATGAATTTATTTAAAAAATTCTAATAGAACCTCGCATTCCTTAAAAATATCGAGTCATCGGATCTCAATCAATAATTGTTACTGGCATTGATATCGTCCATAAGGATAACATCGTCATCTTCCATTATAAGTGGGTCTCAATGGTTTCATTAGCACTCCAGTTGCGATATTTTGTCACTATATTTATGACTTTGACCTCGGCTTTGAAGGATGTATCATCCTCCCCAGAATCGTAGTTGGAACTGTTATAACTGAAAATCAGGGAGAATACTCGATCTGAGTGGAGTTTATAACTAGAATCAGATACACTGTAAACTTGTTCAACTTGGTTTTATGCATTAAAAAGAGGAATGGTATTAAAAAAGCATTCAGTGAACAGTAATATCTATTAATAAACATAAATGGATATAATAATAAACAAGATGCAGTTTTATTTGCATACATACTTCATTATGGATGAGAAGATTTGGTTCATCTTCCATCACACCCTAATTATGAAAGTATATACAATTCAATATGAAATTAAATAGTGCACAAGAAGCATTCTAAGAATGATTCTCTGAAGCGAAATGCAAAAAAATCATAATAGAAATGCGCTATAGCATTTAAAAAATTGAAGTTCGTTAACCCACATGCACCCATATACTCACATCCATGTATATACGTTCATATGCCCACTCATATTCATATATATATAATATATATATATATATATATATATATATATATATATATATATATACACATATATCCATACATTTACGCTCATATGCCCATTCATATACATATATACATACACATATATCCATACATATACGTTCATATGCCCATTCATTTACATATCTACATAAACGCATGTATACACCCATATACTGGCACATACATACACATACATAAGTATACATGTATGTTTACACATATATTCATACATATACATATCCATTGGCATACTTGCATTCATACAAACGTACACACATATATTTATATGAATACATACATACATATAGGCATACATATCCCGATACAGAGGTTTTTTATAAGTTAAAATATTTGGATAAAAGTATACTCACATTTTAAGTATATTCCTCTACACTGTACAAAAATAGAAACGATTTTTTTTCTGCTAATATCTAAGAAAGCGAGTGGGTAAAAGTGATGAGGCTTAACCCAATTTTTTTTCGTATTTATGCGCGAAGCCTTGCCCCTTTAGAAATAATTGATGTGTTTCTAGAAAAAGATACATCCAAGAACCCGATTTAGTAGAGATGATTACAAAATATCATTCGAAATCGTTCTAAAAATTACTCTATTTTGACTTACAAAACCTGTATTGTTCGAAAAGTCACATAAAATGAGATACAAAGCATTGGAAAACACCCAACATTAATACCATTCAAATAGATGTATATATACAAAGATTTTATAGAATCCATTAAACTGTAAACTTAATCTGTTTTGTTCACTCTTCCCTCAATACTTGAAATATTAATTTAAATTAGAAGAAATAGAAACAACGAAAAGGCGTCATTAGAGAGGGTATATAGATCGGTGATATCAACATCTAGAGCAGAAATCTCAACAAAAGTAGTGATTTAGATATCAATGATATAATTTATATGCGTTCACCTATTATTTCTGATAATGTAACCACATCCCATTAGTGCTTTATGTCTATTAAAATTCTAGCCATTCTTTACACTTGATAAAAAACATATCTCTGGTGATCGATAGCAAATATGTATGACGTGGTCTAAAAAGTCCACCCAAAAACCATGTTGTCAGATTCCCGTTTTCTTCCTTTCTTATGATTACTTAACTAATACAGATCAAACAAATGCAAAGTCTAAGTTATGTGAGTAAAGCTATTTTAACATTAAGTGCAGTTGTTCAACTCTAAACTTAATCTCTTTGAATCCACAATACTTGAAATATTACTTGAAATCAGGTAAAAAAATTGATAGAGCAAAAATGTATCATTAATCCTATTAATGTAAGCCATTAATCCTATTCACATACTTTACCTCTTTTCAAATTCTAAAAACGCATTGTTACCTGACGAGGAGCGATAATATACAGGCACGGTCGAGTCCAGGTAAAGATACATCCGGGATTCTGATTTCGTAGAAGTGATGTCAAATGATCATTTAAAACAGATGTAAAATAATAGGTATATATATAAATATATATATATATATATATATATATATATATATATATATATATATATATATATATATGTTTATTGCGAAACTCTATTAAAAACCCCGTAAAGATATATTTTGGTTAAAACGTTCATGATAGCCAAGACAAGAGTGAGCCTATCCGGAAATTCGAATACAAAAGACTATTTTAAATGCAGGGTCTGGGTAATATGAATAAAGCTATTTTAACTTTAACTGTAGTTGTTAAATTCTAAACTTAATATCCACAATATTCGAAATAATACTTTAAACGAGATAAAATTAAATCAGAACAAAAAGAATTCAATTAAGGAACATATAGAACTCAAAGTCATTACAAATACTTTATCTCTTTTAAAATTCTAACAATACTTGTGACCTAATTCAAAAGGTAGGCATCTGTCGAGCGGTCAAAAGCAGGTACAATAAGGTCCGAAAATACAATAGAACCCTTCGCTTCGGTAAAGGACGGCAGGTGGTGATGCACCTGGCGATCGATAGCGTGTATGACGTAGCCCCGCAAGTCCGCCGGTGGCGATGTTGGCAGATCCTCTTTTTTTTAATAAGATTTTTTATGATTATTTAATTAATATAGAGTAATTAATTAGGTTAAATAATTAAAAAATAGAAATAACCCTTTAGCCCATTGTTTTAAGGGGAAAACTGGGTCAGGTTAGGTCGATTTTTGTTAATTAATTAAAAAAATAGCATAGGCCACGTGTGTGGCTTTCTGGTGTATCGCCAATCCGGTGGTCCGTGAACTCTCACAAAACATCTACTTACAGTAGATGTTTTAGATCATCAGAGAAATCAGGGATGGACTTGCCCCCACACTCGTTGGGTCTAATTTTTGACAGGTGTCACTTTACAGAGCTGAAAACTGATTTTTTAAATACTTTGGTCACTCCTCTTCAAAAAAGGTACTCTTAATTTATTTCGATAAAACTGGTAGTTTTCGAGGTAGATCGGTTTTTATGCGAAACATTCAAAAGTTACTAGTGCTAAAACAAACAGCTAAAAATCAGGTTGTTATTATTAATACCTACATAATGAACTATTATTGGCGGAACTTGTCAAAACCACCTTCAAGTAAAAATAATTTTAAAAAGTGGAAGACTAGTCTTACCCAGAGTATGTTGATATGCATATATTTTATGGTGAAGCACTGTCATTTTCTTCGAAGGCAAGAAGACTTTATGCTGAAAAATTTCCAGCTCGAACATTACCAAGTTCAAAGCCCTTTCAACTTAAGGGCAACAGGTAAAAGATGATTAGAAAATAATTATTAGAGTTAACGAATTAATTTTTTACGTTTTATTACGAGTCATTTTTGCCGCGACGTGGCGGTGAGGGCCCTCCTAGGATAGTACGAGACCCTCACGTAGAGGGACAAATTTTGCAAGATATTACTAGCAACCCTCCAGACAGCATAAGAGAGCTCGCGACAGAAAACAATGTTACAAAATGGATTGTACATGAAACTCTAACAGAACAGTTACTTCACCCGTACCACGTTAAAAAAGTACACGGTAAGTCTCTGGATGATTATTCCGCAAGACCAATACTCCAATTGGCTTATACAGCAACATCACCTAAATCTAAATTTTTGTAATCTTATTTTGTTTACCGATGAGGCCGATTTTATAAGAGATGGTATAGTAAATTCACACAATTTACGTTTTTAATTTAATGAAAACACGCTATAATTCAACACAAACACCACCAAAGGTTTATTGTAAATGTGTGGGGTGGTATCATCGGAAATAACCTTATAGGTCCATTTGTTTTGGAAATAAAACCCAATGGTGAGATTTATTTACAATTCTTGAAGCAAAATTTAAGTAATGTATTGGACGACATACTTCTTGATAGACGAATTCAAATGTGATACATGCATGATGGTGCTATACCTCATTTTAACCGTATAGTATGTCAACATTTAACTAACGTTTTTGGCCCTCGATGGATAGGTCGAAGTGGGTCTGTTTTATGGCTTCCAAGCTCTCCAGACCTAAATCCCTTAGACTTTTACTTCTGGGAACATCTAAAAGAACTAGTTTATTCAGCACCAGTAAATACTAGAGAAGAATTACTAGCGAGGATAGCACATAATTTTAACGTAGTCAGTAGTAATGCTGGAATATTATTTGCAGCGCTTCCCCATAAATTAAAGCAATTCAGCACACCCTGCGTATTTTATCTTTACCTGTTTGTGTCTATCATTAGTAACTTTTGAGTTTTTCGCATATAAACCGATTTATCTCGAAAACCGCCTACAGCTGTTATTGGGTTGTCTGCTTATTCAGTGAGGCGAGTCCTTCACGAAGAACTAAAATTTCATCCCTACAAATTGGTTGTGATGCAGGAACTTAATCCACGCGTGTTTATTGCTCGAGAAAATGCATGAACTATTGAAGCCCTGATAACCCCAGACAACTTTGTCAGCATCCCATACATTTACAACGCGTAACTGTTTGGTGTGCACTAACGGACAGTTTGGGTGACTTCTGACGCCTCATCTTATCGAGTGGCGATCTATACTGGCCAGCACGGTCGCCTGATTTAGCCCCCTGCGATTATTTTTTATGGGTCTATCTAGAATTACTTATTTACAACGATCATCTTACGACCCTGGCTCATCTGAACAACAACATTTGTCAACCTGTCACCAACATACCCGTCGAAAAGTTTGAATGAAACTTCCAAGTTTCATTAACGCTGTGTAGTGGGAATCATAGACGCCATCAGCCTGATATCATCTTTAAAACATAAAATTTAAACATGAATTGAATATATATATATATATATATATATATATATATATATATATATATATATATATATATATATATATATATATATATATATATATATATATATATATATATATATATATATATATATATATATTTTCTTGATTCTTGAACCATAGATTATATAATTTTTCTTTATTTTGTCTTTTCTTGGGTTTAGATTGTATATTTAATAAATACATAAAACGAATTGACGTTTCGCCTTTATTTAAGGCATTTTCAAAATTCCTTTGTCCTAAAAATATATAATTAAAATACATCACATAAAAAACCTATTTACATTTTCGAAAAACAAACAAGACATTTAAAAACAGTAGTCAAAACTTTAACATTTTTTAAAAATACTTAATTTTACCGGTACGCACCTTGACATTTTGCTGTTCTGTTTCTAAATAAAATTTAAATTATTCATCGTTTACTGAGGATACGTGGAATGCGAATGTGTTTTATTTTTTTAATATTTTTTATATTTTACAATGCATAAAAAAGCAAATAAGGTATATGTTTGGTTTTATGTTTAAGAGGATATTCCATTTTTGATTCTTATTTGACCGGATCGAATACTTAATATTTTTGTTTAAATTAGGCTTGCGTAAATGTGGCTCAAATTTCCCATATCTGTTCTGTCGTTAACAGTGTTTTTATCTTTTTTAATTTCAATCATTTCCTTTATCTGTAATTTTTGGTAATTCATATCTTTGTTTTTTATAATGGTATTGTTATAATCAAAAGTGTGTTTTTCGTCCTGTGTGTGTTTGTTTAACGCTGTGGAGGCGTTTTTTGTATATTTATGGCCATTTAATCTGTTCTTCAGTAATTGGCTCGTCATGCCTATATATTTTTTGGGACAATTTATGCAAGGGATCGAATATATTATATTTGATTTCTTCATTAGAGGAGTTTTACTTTTTAAATTTGTGCACAATGTATTTAATTTATTATGTGACCTGTGGCATACGATAATATCATGCTTTTTTAAAATATATTTTATTTTTTCTGACAGCTCACTAGTGTACGGTAATGCCACATATTTTTGTTGTATGTTTTTTGTTTTTACGTTATTATAAAACTTATATGTTCGTTTATCAGTTATTTTGGTGATAGCCTTTTCGTTGAAATTATTATTTATTAGTGTCTCTTTTACTTTTTGCAATATTTTTGGTCGGAATTCTGGAGACGTTAGGGAGATAGCACGATCAGGTAGACCGATTATAACGCTATTTTTTTGAGTTTTTGAATGATTAGAGAAATAGTTTAGATATCTACCTGACCAAGTTGGTTTGGTGTACCATTCAGTTAAAATTTTGTTTTTTCTACTTATAAATGTCATATCTAGAAAATTTATTTTATTATTATTCTCTGTTTCGGACGTGAACTGTAATTTCTCGTTGAAACTGTTAAACTCTTGGAGAATTTCATTTATTTTATTTTGTGGTACGGCTGCTATGCAATCATCGACAAAACGTTTGAAAAATATTATATTAAAATTTAATTTTTCTAAAACTTTTTCCTCTAAATATTCCATTACTAGCTGAGCAAGGGTAGATGAAATTGGTGATCCCATCTGATCGTGCTATTTCCCTAACGTCTCCAAAATTCCGACCAAAAATACTGCAAAAAGTAAAAGAGACACTAATAAATAATAATTTCAACGAAAAGACTATCACCAAAATAATTGATAAACGAACATATAAGTTTTACAATAACGTAAAAACAAAAAACATAGAACATAAACAACAAAAATATGTGGCATTACCGTACACTAGTGAGCTGTCAGAAAAAATAAAATACATTTAAAAAAGCATGATATTATCGTATGCCACAGGTCACATAACAAATTAAATACATTGTTCACAAATTTAAAAAGTAAAACTCTTCTAATGAATAAATGAAATATAATATATTCGATCCCTTGCACAAATTGTCCCAAAAAATATATAGGCATGACGAGCCAGTTACTGAAGAACAGATTAAATGGCCATAAATATACAAAAAACGCCGCCTCAACAGCCTTAAACAAACACACACAGGACGAAAAACACACTTTTGATTATAACAGTACCATTATAAAAAACAAAGATATGAATTACCAAAAATTACAGATAAAGGAAATGATTGAAATTAAAAAAGATGAAAACACTGTTAACGACAGAACAGATATGCGAAATTTGAGCCATATTTACGCAAGCCTAATTTAAACAAAAATATTAAGTATTCGATCCGGTCAAATAAGAATCAAAAATGGATTATCCTCTTAAACATAAAACCAAACATATACCTTATTTGCTTTTTTATGCATTGTAAAATATAAAAAATATTAAAAAAATAAAACACATTCGCATTCCACGTATCCTCAGTAAACGATGTAAAATTTAAATTTTATTTAGAAACAGAACAGCAAAATGTCAAGGTGCGTACCGGTAAAATTAAGTATTTTTAAAAAATGTTAAAGTTTTGACTACTGTTTTTAAATGTCTTGTTTGTTTTTCGAAAATGTAAATAGGTTTTTTATGTGATGTATTTTAATTATATATTTTTAGGACAAAGGAATTTTGAAAATGCCTTGAATAAAGGGCGAAACGTCAATTCGTTTTATGTATTTATTAAATATAGAACCTAAACCCAAGAAAAGACAAAATAAAGAAAAATGATATATATATATATATATATATATATATATATATATATATATATATATATATATATATATATATATATATATATATATTCCAGTTGATAGAGGAATTAGAAACGGGGACTGCATCTTAGCACAATTGTTCACTTTAGCTTTAGATGATGTGTTAAGAAAGCTCAACTAGACAAATAAAGGTATAAATAGAAATGGGGAAATATTGAGTCACTTGCAGATAGCTGACGATATGATCTTGTTTGCTGATAACGTTGACCCAACTCGAGGAAGCCGCTCCCTAAAAATTAACATTTTCAAATTTAAAGTGATGCATCTCAACAATTCACACGTCACCACAATATATATATATATATATATATATATATATATATATATATATATATATATATATATATATATATGTATATATATATATGTTTATGCGGCTTTCACGGATTCTTCCGTGTGAGATGCAATAGCAGTGGATATATCCACATTATGCCATTGTATTTTACTATATAGATTTTCACTATTTCGGCATCATATATAATATTATTCAATTCATGATATGAGCGCGATATATTCTGTAAAGAAAAAAAATAAAAAAATATCAATGTTTAGAGTCAAATAAATATCAAAAGGAGAACTTCTGGCTTAAAACAAGACAACTCAACGGTAATTTTGTACCGTTATTTCATGAAAAAGGGTCCGATAATAACGTCATTACTGGAATACGATAAGACTTGAAGGTTACCTCTATCAGATAAGGCTCATAAATCTGTCGTGTAAATTAGGTTTGTGAGCCTATAAAGCCCATGGTTTTGGTTACGCAAAAATCCTATTGTAATTATACTTTTAATTTATTTTCAAAAACCTGTGGGTGTTCTCATATCTAAGGCCTCATTGCTTCATTTAATTATTTTATTACCTAAATCAAATTTAATGTAATCATCTTCCGAAATATGAAAAAACAATATTTTAGTTAAAAAGTTAGAAAATATTGAAAGTCAAAAAGTATTTTTAATTTTCTAATTAGTTGCTTTACTTTAGTATATACAGAGTATTTAAGAATTAATATCAAATAATCTTAGAGTTAGGCATTGTTTCATGGCTGGAAAAAATCGCAAATAAGTCATTAACTATTTAGCTGGGGAAACTTAAATATAAATAAAATAATTTCACTTTTTATTTTACACAGTGCTAGTAATACTTGCGCAAGCCCAATAAAAATAACACTCTATAACAAATTAAACTATAATTTAACATAACAGAATACACAAAAGCCGTTCCGCTTACATATTTTTTTTTGACTGCAGTTCCTCTATAATTCTGTCTAAATAGTATATTTTCAACACACATTGATATGATATATATCGGACGAGAAAATAATTTTAAATATTGTTTTGTAAATTTATCCTAATAAAAAGTCAGTCTTATACAGAGTGCCTGAAAGTCACATCAGAAAACTGCGATTTTATACGACAAAATAGAAATAAAAGTAAACCATTTAAAAACTTTCAAAAACGTAATAGTTTTCTAGTAAGAGGTAAATAAAGTCACATTTTTTATCTTGTTATTGAATTTTAATACAAATCACTTTTAAAAGATGATAAAACAATAAACAAATATAATAAGTTACTTTGATAAATATG
Organism: Diaprepes abbreviatus; assembly: GCA_034092305.1. Taxonomy (NCBI): domain Eukaryota; kingdom Metazoa; phylum Arthropoda; class Insecta; order Coleoptera; family Curculionidae; genus Diaprepes; species Diaprepes abbreviatus. The sequence continues at coordinate 1,968,547 of JASJET010000161.1, read as the reverse complement.
TTAATTTAGCTCCAAAAAGACATTAAAATATGAGGATGGGATGAAAAGTTTCCGACCTAACGGGAAAAATACAAAAATTATGACATTAATTGTTTTATTTTTCTACTCAGCCTCATTCCAATGTCTGAATCCCTTGTTCCATCCAAATCTGAAAATTACGCGTTTGTTACTGCGATGATCAGATAACTTTTTCCAAACAACGAATTTTTGGATGATTGGGAAAAGATTCAAGTCCCTTTGGACTTATCGGGGGAATTTGAAACTTCCTTCTCAACTGATCCAAAAGAATAGCCTAACAATATTTCTTGAGCATCTCAAAAACATGACCATAACCGTCCTTGAAGATAGGACGTTGTTCGTTTTTTGTGGTGTTGGTTCTCCGTTACTTGGACTTGTTTTGATTGTTATTTAATTTCGGACATAGAGTGGGGATACAAGACTAAACAGTATCCGGATACGATAATGCGGAGTCGGTAACGTGGCACCTATTTTATTGACAATTTTCTCACTCGCAAGATGTTACTTAGGATACAATGGTCCCTCTTTTCGATAAGCCAGAAATGTCAGCTACCTACGCTAGAGGTCACTGCTAATAATTATATGGATTTTCGGAATTTGGAATATTTTAGTCTTACACATGGACCAGTATTTAAAATATTGGCACGACATAATTTTAAGTCGAGAAGTCACATTTTTACAGTCATAAATATAGAAATATGTCTATGTCTATGTCGTGTTTAACTCCGCCTTAGTCTATGTAGGATATAGACCTAGGATAAAAAGTATTTTATAACGGTCCGCATTTCGCTTTTTTTGAAACTTGTATGTCAATAAACCTTGAAAATTTTGTACAGTGCTGGAAAATAAAAAACACAAAACAGCTCTTTCAAAAATTGAACGATGACGTTTCACTGTAGTGTATTCAAAATGGTACCGAGATGATGCACTTTTCACTATCTTTAAAATGTCATAGATAGACATATTATCATTTCCAGAATTTTTCGTTTTTGTGTGTGGTTTTGAGTTTTTAAGATTTTCACTCAAAATTAAAAGAATGTTTGTTTTCGATACTGTGATGTGTTGTTAATGTCGTTTAATTTTTTTTTGTCGTAGTTGTACCCGTTTATTTGGTTTTTAAATGTTGACTTGTTTGACCTAGGTCTTCGCCTTTGCAGTCTTTACATAGAATACTGTAAACGACATATCGTTGCTGCGGATTTTTAGTTCAGTTATAATCTTAGTTGACTACGATGTTTTACTCATGGTTGGCTATGCCGTCATTGAAAAACAATCAAATGCTAAAGAATGTATGAAGCTGTCACCGTTTGAAAGTTATTAACAATCACGCCGGGGCGCTTGAATTATTCAAACAAAAATTATTTATACTTATCTATTATTTATGGAGAATGTGATGAAGTTATATTAAGAACACGTGACACATTTGCTATTCGATATCAACAAAAAGAATTTATTAAAAATTTATTAAAAATTTTTATAACTTTGGATCGGTCAAGGCAGTAGTGCAAAGAAATAAACGTCTTGTTAGTAATGAGAATATTGAATTTGCCATTTCGGAATATTTCGCTGCATATCCAACAGTGTCTATAAGACATGCTGTTTTAGGGTTAAGATTATCCAAATCAACAGTTGATAGAATATCACGCAAACATAAATTTATTCCATACACATTTTCTATGGTTCAACATCTAAAAGGGACTGATTTTCCAAGACGAGTGATATTCCGTGAATTTATCATAACTTGGACGTAAGGAAACAATTTTTTTCCAAACAATATCATTTGGACAGACGAAGCTAAATTTAACAAAAATGCTGTCTTTAATCGACACAATTTCCATTAGTGGAGTGATTCAAATTTACATTTATTTAGAAAGGAAAATTTTCAAGAATCCTAACAGTTTAATGTTCATTGTGCGATAAGAAATGATGGCGTCATGGCACTAAATTTTTATCAAGAAAATTTAAATGGTAAGTTAGATTTTTTGAATTATTCTATATTTAGGTAAAGGTTACATGAACATTTTAGTAACTTTAAAAACAACTATTTTGACAATTTGCCGCTCGCTGTTCATCCGGTTTTACTACCATGATGGCGCTCCTCCCCATGGTGGCTACCTAATCGATAATTTTTGCCAAATACTTTTGATGACGATGGATTGCCAACAATGGTCATTTCCTTTGGCCATCCTGGTCCCCAGATCTTTCAGTGATCGATTTTTTTATTTGGGGTACAATTAAAAATCGAATTAATAAGACTCGTATAACAACTATGGAAGATTGCATGAATCGAGTGAGAAATGAATTTGCAAGTTTAAGTTCCGACTCTTGAAATGCTGCTCAGATTAAAAAAATATCAAGTTTAATGACGTCAGTTCGAACATTTACTGAAGAAATATATATATATATATATATATATATATATATATATATATATATATATATATATATATATATATATATATTGACCTATCCAAAGTTCTGAAAATTTTCGATAATTTGTTTAACAGCATATACTAATGGCTTCTGCTTTTGCGGATATCGAATGGTAAATGTATCACATGTTCTTGATATAAATCTATTACATTCTTCATAAATAATAAGTTTAAATATTTTTCGTTTGTATAATTTAAACGCCTTGGTATGATTATTAATAATTTTCAAATGATAAGTGACAGCTTCATGAATTTCATTAGCATATGATCATTTTTCAATACCGTCATAGCCAGCTATGAATAGAACGCCGTAGCCAACTAAAATTATAACTAAACTAAAAAATCGCAGCAAAATCACCATATAAAAATATTAGATTGGAAATATTTCGAAAACCAAAAATTGTCGGCCTAGATAATCTTACAGAAACTTATCGTTATTTTTAGTGCTAAATAAGATAAAATTAGAAAATTGGGAGGTTTACGTTTTAAAAAAATTGACTTTTGACGCTTCCTTCAATTTAATTTTTAATCTTATTTCTTGAGCACCATGTATTATTGGTTATCAAAATATAAACATCCAGTAAAGTAGGCCCTTTTCAACAAGGAATGCAACCCAAGTCAAATTAAAGGGCTTCCTTATAGGAAACATTATTTTAAGGGTCTTGTCACAGTTCAAATTTTAATTTAAGTCCGCTTTCGCTAATTCAGTTAATTTGACCTAATTTTTACAAATACTCACACTATAGGCATCATTCCACTCATTGAATTTTTGGTCTTACTATGCTTCGATTTTCGTAATTTTAGCAATATATCGATATTTTACTATACCGTGCTTGGCTTTCTTTATAGTTGTGAAATTTACCGTTATCTTTTTTTATATAGATCTCGGTTTTTCTACGCCTATTGCAGATGAGATACTTCCTTTAATAACTATTGTACAGGATTTTATTTAAAAGTAGCAAAATAAATATTGCATATATGGAATAACTTTTTTTCTCACTTTATTCTACAATAAAATGATGTTTATTGTGTTCTATTCATCTCTACATTAGTTTTCGGGAGTTTTACTGATCAACTTGTCTTTTCTGGTTAATAAAGTTACCGTGGTAGTTCTATTTGTACACATGTATTGTATTGAACTATGTACAATTGTGGTCATTTTAGCCAACCTCATCATGGTCGTTTTTCCTGAACAATTCTTTTACTTGGGAAGAAATTACATTTGCCTCAGTCCATTTCGGTCTTAACAAAGCCGTACTCCATTAGTTAGGATTTATCGGCTAAGTTGCAATTTGTTAAGGAAATGGGTCTGTAGGATTCAGGAAATGACGGAGGCTTGCCCGGTTTATGAATGGGAACAATGACAGTGTTTCCACTGTTGCGGAATTCGTCCAGTTGACCATATTCGATTGTATATATGAAGTGCGTTTAGGCCTGAAGGAGGAAGATGTTGGATCATAGGGATTCTAATACTGTCTGGATCCGGGGCAGTGTTCTTGTTGCGTTTAAGGGAGAAATGGACTTCAGTAAGTGTGAATGTAAAATTGTAAGAAAGGAAGGGAGTAGATGGATTGTCCGTCGGAGAAATTTTTACATAAGGGTTGTGTAAGGGTAAGAAGTGGGAGGCAAAAATTTATGATATGCTGGAAGGATCAGAGATTAGTAGCTCATTTTGAATGATGCCTATTATGCTGTTGGATTTTAGCTGTTTATTTTATTCCATATTTCCCTGCTGGGTGTATTTGTAGCAATGGAAGTTACAAATTTGTTCTAAGATATTCTTTTGTCTTCGTTTATGATCATCTTTGAGAGAGCTCTTATCTTTTTTAATTCTACTAGGTTAGCAGTGTTTGGGTGTCTTTTGAATCTGTTAAGAGCTTTTTTGTGATTTTCTGTTGCTTGTTTGAATTCTTCGATCCACCAGGGAACAGGATTTTTCCCCTTATGAGTTTTGAACCTAGGAATGATGGACTTGCATGCTTTGTGAATAGTGTTTGTAAATTCATGCACTGCGTTTTCAATGGTAAGGTTAGTGAGATTGGGTAAATTAAAAGTGTTGGCGTAGTTTGTCCAGTCAGCCTTATTAAAATTGAAGGTGGGACTTTGGGCTTGAAAATGTTTCCATCCTCTATGATTTTAGCTCATCTACAGGTCTGAATGAAGCCCCAAAAGAAGTTGTGTGCATTGAAGTCCCCAACTATTAAGAATTCTTTTCCATTTGGGTTGAGGATGGAATATAAATACTGCAAAAGGTCATCTTATTGGGAAAGGTAATAGCCCGCTTCAAGTTCAGTTATTAGTTCCGGTTCCGAAAAGTGTAGACCTGATTTGGTAAGGATTGCCACCAGAAGCTCTGTCGCAGTCTTTGCGCGTTATGTTGAAGTTCCTCAGGTAGGGATTGTCTGAGAGTTTGAAGTTGGTTTCTGGAATAGAGATAATTTGTGGATGAAACTGTTTGACTAGTAATTTGAGTCATCTTTATGAGCATTCAACCCATTGCAATTCCAGTGGAAAATTGTGTGAAACATTATTTGTGTTTATGTTTGTTCGTATAGCTGGAGCTGATTGATATTTCGTTTTCTAATTTATCATCGACCATCATTTCAAGAGATTCTGTTGAAAATTTGGGTGTGGAGGACTTGGAGTTAGATTTAGTTTGTTTATTAGGGGGTCGTTTTTGTTTAGGGTTCTTTGGTCTTTTTTTGGTGGGGTGTTTTTGATGTAGGAGTTTTACTTATTGGTGCTGGTTTAGTGGCTTGACTGTGAAGTTTTAAGGGGTGTTTAGGAGGGGGGGAGTGGAGTAGTAGAGGGTTTGAGGGAGGATGGTTTGGGGGGTATCTTGAGAAGTATTTAGGAGTGGAGTTGGTGGGTGATGTTTATGAGAAGAGGTTGAAGATAAAGATTTATCTGGTGATGGGGGTTCATACGGAATATGTAGACACTTTTTGAATAACAGAGACTAGATTCTTTGCTGCCACAGAACTATATGGCGATATAAAGTTGGGGTTTAAGTCGTTGTACATTTTCTTAGCTTCGTAATATGGGGTTTTATTCGTGGTACATATTTTCTGTATCTCAAATTCATTTTTATACACATTGCAGCTTTTGTATCAGGGAGAGTGCTCTTTTTCATAATTGACGCCGATGGGTTTTAGGTTACATGAAGTGTCAAGATGTGCTGTGTGCCCACAGGATGGACATGCAGTTGGGGATTTACACTTACTTGCAGCATGTCCGAAATGGTTACAGTTGTAACAACGAAGGGGGGCGGGTATATGATTTCTCACTCTGACTCATAAGTATCCTGTTTAATTTTATCGGGTAAAGAGTGGGTGTTAAATGATAGAATGAACGTAGATGAGGGTTTAGCTGTGTTCCCAGAGAGTATTCTAAATACGCTAGTTACTCCCTGTTCCCCAAGATTAGATAATATTTTTTCATCTAAGCAATATGCGAGATCTTGGCACATGATGACACTTTTAATATGCTTAGGGCATTATGAGGTGATGTTTCTACATCGTAAGAATCAAGTTTATCTAATTTAAGGGCGATTTTAGACTGATTTTCATTGCTGACTTCAGTTAGTAGATTACTACTGCTAAGTTTGGAAGTAGTTTTAAGAATACCGAAATATCCTTGAAGTATCTTATGAATTAAGAAGGAAGATACCTCTTTGAATGAGCCGCCAATCTTCATTTTGACTGTAAAAAATCTATTATAATTTGTGATATTTGATAAAACTACCGGAGATTCAACTTTAGGTCTTTTGAATTTAGAGTGAATATTTTATGCCGTTAAGGGCGCATCAACCCCTTTTTAATTAATTAAAATTGGGTCCATCGTGTTCCCATGAGTGGTGGAAGAAATGATGGTCACCCACAGCAGTGCCCCACATGCTGTGGGAAGACATTACTAAAACTAAGAAAAGCCCGGTTTATTGTGGTCCCCTGCCACTTGGGTGGCCGGCTAAGGCAAGCCACCATCCTCGGAGAACACTTCCTCAACAACCACCGACCCATCGAGAACGGTTAACATATAGGACGTCACAGGACATACACAACATGACTGGGGCCCCGGAGACGTCAGACCCCGTAGTTGTAAAAAAATGAGACCACCTTCACAACCCTCCTGAGGGGTTTATGTATTAGAGAATAGTCTGAAAGTATTATGTATATAGTTCTAGAATTCAGGCAGGTTGCAAGGACTAATAAATGTTTGTAATTCAATTTCTGCCTACCTAGAAAAATACCCGAATGACAACCAGGCAATGTTCCCAACCTGCCTCGTACAAAAAACGGTAGTCCGTTCGGAAAAAATGGTAGATCTGCTAGATATACATTAAGGCTGTATTTTTTTATAGTATATTATCAGTGATCAAAGTGAAAAAAAGTGAAACTGATAACTTCATGTTCTTTTGAATTTACATTTACTTGTTATTGGGTTGAAGTGATCATAATTACTTCAAGTGATAGAACTGAAAGTAATAATGACTAAAGAATATCTTGCACGTATGTATGAAATACCTGTATGTGCATTAAGAGTAAGCATAACCAAATACAATTTCAACATATAACTGCCTAGTATACAATTTATTGGTGAATATCAATCACTACACTAGTTAACAAAAGATACCACATAATCAGATATACACGTTAATCAATATAGACAAGACAGAAAAATACAACAGTGCAATTACAAAAACAAATATTAAAATTACTAAAACATTAAAATAAGTATTACAATATTAAAGTACATTTATCATTTTAAAAGGTATTCAAAAAAAGATGACTGAGAAGTAAAATGTTCTAAATACCTTTTTTAACTGTTCTCTTCCTGCAATATTACGTATATTAACTGGTATGATATTATACAATTTAGGGCCAATCTATGAAACAAAATCATGTCCCTAGTTATTTCCACAATATTTGGTATTGAATAAATTATTGGTGTTACCCCTCGTTCCATACACATACGATATTACTAATTTCGCAAATCTTTCATTACGATGTGTAAAATTACAAACGATGATAATAAGCGGGCTCTTTAAGTTACAAATTTTCCCATCGTACAACAAATTAGTAGGATACAATTTTGGTTTTTTCAGTACAATTCTCACAATATAGTTTTGTGTAACTGGTAATTCTTTTTGATGACAGTTACATGCCCCTCCCCAAATCAGTGCGCCATAGCAACAAAGACTCAACAAGTGCTCTATAAATCATTCTTAAATTCTTTTTTGACAGAAATTCTCTCAACATATAGAATTTATAATTTAAACATCTTATCTTTTTAACTAGGTAGAGCAAGTGTTGATCCCATTTCAGATGTTTATCAATCACTATACCAAGGTATCTAGTACTAGCACTTTCTCGCAGAGGTTCACTTATGCCCTCCAAGACTATCTGAGAAAAATTTGGTCTGTTCACTTCGGTTAGGGAAAAGCAATATAATGTATTTTTTATGTTCAAACTTAGTTTAATGGTATCTAAAAGGTGCTTTATTATTTTAAAGCCTGATTTTAGCTTTTCTCTTACATCTTCCCAGGTTTTAGCAAAAAAAAACAGCATACGACACTATCTCCTCCCCCCCCCCAAAGCAAGACCACAAACATTATTAGATACAAATTAAAAAGAACAGGTCCGATAACAGTTCCCTACGGTATGCCGTGCTTCACCATTCTAACTTCGCTGATAGTCTTCCTAATTCTGACCCGCTGAGAACGATCCCTGAGATAATCTCGGAAGACCTCAGACATGATTCGCCTCACTCCACATACTTCCAACATTTCGAGAAGAGGAGCGTGGGAAACCATGTCAAAAGCCGTCGCCAGATCAAGGAAAAGAGCAATACACCTATCTTCACCGTTCGATATTTACTAGCTCAAACACTGCATCCGTTGTACTGTTACCCTCTCTGAATCCATTTTTATTGAAAAAATCAACAAGACGCGTCTTTAAGCATTTCTCAAATATTTTCACAACATTGGAGATCACACTCACCGGCCTATAACTTTCCATATTCTTATCACCATATTTGTAGATTGGGGCGACAACAGATTACTTAAAATGGGAGGGAACCTTTCCAGATTTAACGATTAAATTTATTATATGAACAAGAGGCATCCTAATGTAATCATGCAGAAACTTAAGTGTCTTGACAGAAATTTGATCACAGCCTGAGGAGCAATTGTTCTTTAGGTTATTTATATGCATAGAAACTTCGTCTGAATTTGTAGGTCTTAGAAACATTGATGAGTCGGCAGTACTTTTGATTTTATAAGGGTTTCCTGGACAATGTATTGCCTCTAACATTGTTTTTCTGATGTTTTTTAAATTTTTTCCATTGTTGTCATTTATTTGTGTGATGTTAGGAATTGTTTTTTTTTCATTTATTCCTTCACTTATAAATTGATACATTTTTTTAATGTTTCCCATATTTTCATTTATTTTAGTTCTATAATACATGTTCTTCGTATCTTTAATTATCTTTGTTTTACGATGTCCCACATATTCCTGTTTTTTTTTTCCAGGTCTGTTGGATTCCTAAGCAAGGACTTTTTTAACCGGTCTCGATGTTTGATTGATATAATTATTGAATTGGAAATCTATGGTTTAATTGTCGCGAAACTGTTCCTACACGGTATTACGGATTCTGACGCTTTAGTAACAGAACTGTTAGTCTATCCGTCACTTCCTTAGCTTGCCGTAGAGTCAAAATATTATGCCAATCCACTGATTCTGCCACAATTTTCATCCTAGCGTAGTCGATTCTCGTACTCAGTCTACGATCATTGCCAGATCTCCCTTCAACCGAATTTCTGGAAATGTAGAAAACCAGAGGCCAATGATCTATTATCTCATGAAGAACTGTAAATGAGTTGGTTCGTTTTTATTTTGTTGCCCATAAAGAGATGGTCAAGACAAATCTGAGAGTAATATCTTCGCACCGCGATTCGAAACCGTTTGAATTCAGAGTGGTTCTATATTTAATAACATTCAGATTATCTCCATCAAGGAGATCAATGTTGATGTCACCCAAAAACATCAAACTGTGTACCATCAACGGATTTTCAATAAATATCAAGTTCATCCTAAAAAGTCACCAGCACTTGACGAGGGCGATCTATAAGTACCATAAAAACCATAATTAACATTGTTTATATCTAGTAGTAGTTTAGCTATAGTAATTCCCGATATTGGCAACTTAAAGTTGTCAAAGAGGGGATTGAAATCATCTTTGGTAAGAACAATCAAACCGTCGTAGGAATTAAAATCCGCTTTATTATAAAATACATCATACCTCGGTAGATTAAGTTGTGCAACACTTTCAAGAAAATGACAGTCGCTCAAAATTAACACATCAAATGACAGTTTACATGTTTTCATATTTTGAATGATTATCTAATTGATACTTTTATCTATTTTTTTGTTGAGTCCTACTTTACTTGGTGCAATGGATACTGCAGGACACTACAGTATCGATCCACAGCGGCTTGCAGTTCAGCTGGTTTAGAACTGCTAGCGCCCTGAATTTACCGGACATCATCTGCTTTCAATCAGAGAAAAAGGTGTAGCATTAGTATATCTTCAAATTTTCAAAATGTTTCTATATATAGTTTTCCATATATGGATGGAATTGGTTCCATGTATATATATATATATATATATATATATATATATATATATATATATATATATATATATATATATATATATATATTAGAGCTTCAGGTCATAATATATATTTATTGATCATTATTTTCGATTAGCTGCCATATTTTGCTGATTATCTTGTGAATTCGCTGGAAATTGCGCAATTTGAAAGAATATATGACATTAGAAAATGGAAACTAATATGAACACTTTTTTTTTTCTTTTTCTTGTACACTCTATTAAATTTCTTCCTAATTTCTTGGATTTACGTTCACAAAATTAAAAAAAAAAGTTGAATATTATCCTATCGCCATTAATTTAAGAGCATTTTACCAATTTATTTTCTCTTTTTTCGAAAAATAAAAACTAAAATTTTGGCTATTCTTTTCTGCAAAAAGCTTCCATCATATTTTGTAAAGATATTCAGATTTTACAAATTCTGTTACTTTTCCAACAGCACTAAATTTATCACTCTATTTTCTTCTTCAGAATAAATATCACTATCCTTTTTTTCAAGGGAAACCTATTCATGATATTTTCGTACTTCTTACGCCGCTAAACCAATATTTAGATAATTTAACTGGTCTTTCATCGTTAATGTGATTTATAAAGAACGTATTTAACACTTATGGAACTTTTAAAAAAGATTTTAAAAGACCTGTTGTTATTTTAAAACTTTTAATTGACGATGATCTAAATCAAACAGAACGCGAAGTATTCACCATTATTTCAATTTCCAACGTAATTAGCTACGAAATAACGTATATGAAACTAAGGAAGCTTCTTAAGAAACGTATTAAAAAAGACCAGCCTTTATTTGAACACTTTGAATTGACGATGATCTAAATCAAACAAAGGGCCAAATGTAGACAATTATTTTAATTTTCAAACATAAGTGGGTAAGAAATAATATATTTGAGACCAAGAGAGGAAATATTAAAAAAGACCGGTCTCTGTTTTAAAACTTTAAATTGAAGATGATCCAATTCAAACGAAAATTCAAGTACTCATAATTATTTCAATTTCCAATATAAATGAGTACGAAATAAATCCTCTTTGTCTCAATTTAACTATCTCCTAATTTGTAGCCCAATGTATAGAGTAGTAAAAACTAAATAAGGAATATTCTAGTTATAAGTTAATAGATACTTACTGAAGATATCCAATATTCACAATTTTCTAGGTCCTTAGTGTTCCTAAAATAAAAAAAAATCTATATAGTTATATATTAAATTTTAGATCGGGTATTTTCTTTAACTTTTTGATATACTAAACGTTACAAAAAGTACAAATCTAAATAATAGTATTTTGCAGATTCAAAATTGAGATTTAATACAAACATACTGTTTTTTGAAAAGCAAATAAAAATATTAGCAATTTTAGGAACTTTGAGCACCTCTAAAAAATACCTCTTTCCAAAATGCTAATTATTTGATATGTTCATTTCTTGATGTGTCGGCAGACTTCACGCCAGAACATAAAAGATCAATAGTCAAACAGATCGGAGAAGTGAAAACCTTGAACAGCAAATGAAAAAATAAAAAGTTGATTTTCCTCTTTATGGACGTTATAAGGAAGATAATTAGTTCTTGCAAATTTCACCCCAAACTCAGCAGGATATTAGACCTGCGGCCTTAATGTTAGCCTGTAAATGTCAATAGTAAAAGAAAATAAATAAAAATAAATAATTTCACTATGAGGTAGTCGAAATTTATATGGAAAGAGAAGCATAGATACCGTGAAACAACTACCTTTTCTTTACCTATCTTAAGAGTAAAATGCGCTATATTTGTATTTACCATTCTAGCTTATCTCTTTTCCGGTGTATATGTAAATGTTATTTGACGGTTCATATTTTACTGTCTGACGTTAAGTTTGCAGCTGTAATATACTGCCTACACATCGCAGAATGTTAATTATAAAAACATAGTTGTTTTTTGCAAACTTCGCTCTTGGATTTTTACAGATCCAATGAGACTATGTTGTAGTCGAAGCGCGTTTGGGGAGAGATCCTGGGTGAAATTCACAGGGAATAAATATCCTCCCCTTAACGGTGGCAAGGAGAAAATGCAAGTTTTAAGAAACTATTTTTTATGATCAAAAGGCAAATCTTAACTTGAAAATAAATTTCAAAAACCTCAAAAACAAATAAAAATTCAAGATAACGTTCGTAAGAAAACTAAAAGTTAGTGTTACTAAGTTTTAAAAATTATTACAATCCCAGATCTGTGAATATTTTGAGTCGTACCCTCTATTATTTCAAGAACCAACATGGGTATAAACAAAAATCGGCCGCGCTGGCTATTGACAGGCCATATATGTGAGGGTTTTGTAACGATACTTTCGACCCCTGCCTTGATTTTACCAAGCCCTTCCATTGTGTATCACATGATATCTTGATTTTCAAACTCAAGTTTTATAACTTTGGATTATCTAGCATTGAGGTGCTCAAACTTTACTTATTTGATCAAATTCACTTTGTTTCTTTTAATGGTTTCTCTAAACAGTGGGCGATCAAGTGCGGAGTCCCTCAAGGCTCCCTACTTGGCCAAACTCTTTTCCTTATGTATTTTAATGATCCGGTAAATTATGATGCAGATGACACTGCGTTCTTTACAATTACTACCCTTCACAAATTGAAATGTTGAATAGAAAAGCTGAATAACTAAATAATAAAGATACACATTTATTTATTAATTTTCCTAGGAACGCAAGAAACGATTTGTTATTCACTAGGTATTAGATGTACAACTTCAACAGAACTCGAAAATACTACGATTTTAGTCTATTTTACCATTTACATGGAAACATACCGTATTTATACTGTTTAGTGTAATTGAAATTTCAGCAAAATCATTTATTGTCCAAACTAGAAAGTCGACACAAGGTAATTAATAAAGAAACTGATAAATTGTCAATAATCCCTCAATTTATAATTTTATCTCCGTTTGTAACATCATAAAATGTATGTTTTTTTGTATGTTGTATATATTTACTTCTTTTATTCAGATTTATTTATATTTAACACAAATTATTTAATTCAATTTATGTGGGTGTCAACAGTCCCTGCCATCTGACAGGAAACTGATAACCAGTGTTTTATTTCCAATTTATTTTGTAAGATTAAGAAATTGTATGCATTTTTTAATTGGATATAATAAATGTTTTATTATTATGATTTCAAGTCGAACGGCTTCACACTCCCTCCAGGGAATATTGACTCTACCAGGTATACAAAGGTACCAAAAGTATGAAGCTTTGTCGGAACCCTTTCCATGGGTCCTAGGTAACGTGATCTGCTGTATTTCGTACAAAATTTCGGACGGTCCGCGCTATTGCAAGGTGAGCTGCTTTCTGAATCCACCTATACAGTTGCTTACTAAGGCCCAGCCTTTTGATGTTCTGCAGGAAGTTCTTTGGTATCACTTCAGTTGTTGATAAAATAATGAGAATCGTGTGGACGCTGTTTATTGCCAATGGTCTGCGGATTTGCACCTCCAGATCCCTGTCTTCTAATTGAATTTTGGTCTTAAGTTGTTGTTGTTAGGTATAATAATGTCAATTAGTGTAATTCGCTTAGAAATTTTATCTGTTAGCATAATGTCTGGTCTATTATGAGCAACTGTCTGATCCGTCAAAAGCGTTCGGTCTCAATATAGCTTGAACTCATTGTGCTCAAGAATTGGCTCTGGTTTGTATCTGTAATAAGGCACTTTTCCTTCCTGTAATAGATTTACTTATCTGCTAACTCTTGGTGGAGTATTTTGGCAGCTGAGTCATTTCTATCCTTATACTCCGTTGCGACAAATTCTTGGCATCCTCCAGTTATGTGCTCAATTGTCTCTGGAGTCGTGTCTACATTGGTCGTTTTCAATTGAGGAATCTTTGATGATGAACTTCTTATAGTTTTTCGTTGAAATAACGTGGTATTGGATAGCTAAAAGAAGCCCTCCGTTTCCGGGGATATCTGTCCAGAAATTAACCAGAAGTTTGACGCTGAGTTGTCGACATTGTCTTGATTGACCTCATTCGGATGTCATCCATGAAGTGGAGTAGTCAGGCTTGTAACTTCTCTTGATATGAATGGTGGTGAGACGCAATATCCTCCAGCTGTTGAGTCGTCTGCTTCGCATGTTGTTTGATGTAGTGTGTAAGAGTCTGCTAACTTGTAGAAATATGAACGTAAGTTTATTATTTGTTGATCGAGCCGCTTACCAATTTCCGCCAATCGTTTTCCTCCTTGGTGTCTTGGAAGCATTATAGGTTCAATAGCACTAATAGGACGATGTTTGTGTGCTTTTGTTAAGATTGTTCTTATTTTCTTTGCAGGTTTTCGATGTCCGTCCTGCTTCATTCCACCATTCCAAAAGAGTATATAAGTGCTGAGCATGCATACGTGTTGAGCGCATTAAACAAATTTCTACTATTTAAGTTAGTTCGTAATAATTCGGTTGTCAATTAGGCTTTGACAATGTGATGATCAGTTCTTTTAGCTTGTTTCATATCTAGATATTTGTATGTTTGTTCTACTTTCATTGCAGATATAGTTTTACCGGTGTGCATCTCAAATGCTCCCTGTTGCATCCTTCCTTTAACGATTTTAAAAATACAGCACTTGTCAAGTCTAAACTGCATTTCAATATCCCTGAGAACTTCTCCACAATTTTAGGCATTTGTTTCGACTGGTTTCTGGTAGCAACCATGAATTTAAGATCATCCATGTATATAAGATGATGCAGTCTTACTACCACTTCGTCGTTATTTCTAATACTAAAGCCGTATCTGGGGAATGTAAACGGCGTGATAGTGGGTTCATTGCAAGGCAGAACCACAATGAGCTTAGTGAACGACCTTGAAATATTCCCTTTCGTATTGAAATTGTATTGGTTTGGATGGTATCGCTGGATGACACTTGAAATTGGATCCTAGGTCTGCAGATTGACATGATGCGTTCTAAAAAGGAAACAAAATGATTATCGACTCTTATTATTATTAAAAATAACTAACTTAAACTAATAAAAAATTAACTATCGTCAATCTGGTCATAACTTAGCGTAGTTTTTGGAGAAGTTTTCAGAATGTCGAGATTTGTATAACATGGAAAGTCTGGAGATCATGGGACTGTATAATGTCACGTGCTATAATTATTCTCATAAGCGAACTAACTTGAGTTAATTAAATATTCTTTCCCTATTTTACTTCTTACTTGAGTTAATTAAATATTCTTTCCCTATTTTACTTCTTGATTTCATATTATTATACTATATAAAGGTATAAGACAAAAATATTAGACGAGAAGTAGAACGTATGACTCTCAGTTCACAACCCAAATATTTCTCAAACCGTTTACAACAAACCTGCTTACAGATTTTGCTGTTCTGAAATAATTAAAGGGCAGTGGAGTGATCTATAAAATGGAAAACTCATTATGTCATACGAGAATTAAAAATAAATATACTGTATTTAGAAGGAAGTTAGTTTTAAAATAGTTGAAAACTAATTCTATTACGTCAGTAGAAAGTACGTTGCACAGTAAATTTTAATTCATTCTTTCTTTTTGACACGGCGACTCTATTTTTATATTAAAAACTATTAGACTCTATACATACAAACTGAGCAGCAGACAGTTTTCCTCTTTAACTTTTATTTTGTGTTCGTTTATTTAAAGTTTGTGGCATTTAGCATTTAGTTGCTCTTTTATGTGTTACCTGGATTGAAGCTTGTTTACAATATTGTGAACAAAGTTTTACCCTAGCTGATTTATTTGAAATGAAGTTTGTTAGTTATTACTACACGATTTAGTTTAGCCAAATTTTTTAGAGATGTTTTTAGCTAAATTATGGTTAATGTTTAAGACACTATTTAGCTGATCGAAAAAAAAGTTTCTTAAATAAAAACAAAAAAAAAAGATTAGAAATAAATAAAAGGAAAAAATCACATCACAAAGTTCTGAGTAATATATTAAATTTAAATTGTGAAAACTATACATTGTGGTGGATTGTCCAGAAACAGTAAAATCATTTTATAGAATAAATATACACAAATTAATCAAAGAAAATAATTTTTTTCATACAGGGTGGCTGAAACAGCGGTGATGGTCTAAACTTCTTTTTTTTTTTTGGAATACCTACAATATTTGTAGTTCATAGGGTCAGGTGTATCAGCGGCGTGAAAAATGAGTATTTAAATTTTTTTTTGACGGTATTTTAAATTATTTTGATAAAACGAATAATACGAAGTTATTATATCAGGTTTTAACTTTATTTGACACAAATTTAAGAATGGAATATTTGTTGTAAACCAGTTTATTGTCATATTTGTTGGATCCCGTCCCACAAGTTCTACTTTGTGGTGATCGTCATAACATTTTACTGGTTCATCTAAAAGGAGCCAAACAAAAAAAATATTAGTTTAATAGTTTATATAGTGGCTGATTAAAGCTTTTTTTAAAGAAACATAATGGCGGCCTTGATTGATTTTAGATGAATCAATAAAATGTTATGATGATCACCGCAAAACACGACTTATGGCACGGGGTCCAACAAATATGGCGATAATTATGTAGTGTTGTTTGTGTAGTATTTGCACGCCGAGCTGAATTAACAATTATTGTGCAAAAACTACTTGATCGATTAAAATCATTCCCGTAACAATTTATTCGTTGAAATGCGGAATTAAATGATTCCAAAAGCTGAAAACATTGACTGGGTTACAGGTTGTTTGTCGCCCATTTGAAAAAATCCGTTTTTCACCACACATTTCGCGTATTTTTTCATTTTGCAGTGTAAATTTCATATTTCGAAAGTCAAGTAAAAATAGATTCATTGAAAATTTTTCAAAAAACAAATCTTATCTTATGACACTTTTTTTCTTATGGGCCCATCTTGAAGCCGGATGCAATGCAGCCACAAACCTATTATGCTCCACTTTGCTTCAGTATTGACATATACGAAAATTTAATGAAAAAACCGTCAATATTTCAGATTTGCCAAAAGGTTAATTATCATTCCTGACATTATAAATAGATGACAAATTACTATTATTATTTCATGGATACATTTAGGAACGGACAATACAGAAGAACCGACGATAATACATAGGCAAACCTATAAAAATTTGCCGATTAACTAAATCTTTCCGGGTTGAAATTTTTGATTTAATTAGGTACCAAGTTCAATTTTAAATCAGATAACTGATTGATTTTTTATGAAATTCAGTAGTGCGTCTAGAAATAATTAAGTTTTACTTGACACTCATTCAAGTATTTTGTCTAAGGTCTATTACATATCTAATTTTATAACGACCATGTATATAAAAGCACACAGTACCAAAAAATATCTTTGACACTTGTTTTGTCATAAAGAAAATTAGCAGGTAGAGAAAGCTTTTGTTAATTATAATTTTTAATTTTCCCTTCTGAATAACGTGAAGTTATTTAAATTGTTGTTATAATATTTCCCCATACAAATATTCCGTATGACAATACCAATTGAACCCAACATTGATATTTTGTTATTAATAATTTTATATTTATTATTAAATTTAATATTTGTAATTTTTATATTTTATCATTAAATTATTAACCTTGATAAAAAAAAATTAGGCTGATTTAAATGTCTTACTAAATGATTTAATTCTGTTTTCAGTATTATTGTGAATATACAAAAGAGTTTTATATTCCCAATGCTACAGGATGATTCTGCAAACTCGTCCCTACCGATTCCAGAAAAAATCTCGCCAATCGAGCGAGTAAAACCTCTGGAATTCGAAAAACAAAATTTCCCATAAGAAAAGCATTGAGAAATTTCACAGACAAATCGGCTAAACGCTGATTGGTTATTCTGAACACTAGGAATAAAGAGGAGGCGCTTACTAACGAAGTTAGCGAATCTATAAAAGGAGGGCAAAATCGAGTCAGAGTTCAGTATTCGACTTGGCTAGGAAGAAGACAATTAGGAAGAAGAAAAAGAAGACTGAAGACATCAGTTGTGAAGAAAGAAGAAAGAAACGTGGAAATTCGCATTAAAAGCTGCTGTTTTTACGGCAGAACACTTTTTCTGCGATTTCCTATCAAGATTTCCGAAAATTCTGCTGGATTTAGGATAATTCCTCGCAGATTCTGCACAGAATTTTCAAGACCAGACCATCCCCGCAACCGCGACGATCTTTTCGAAGGCAGCATTAGAACTTCCAGACCTTCGTAGAAGAATCAATAAACTTAAAATATTATATACGGAATTTTTGGGCGTTTAGTAGCTATCACGTGCACAAAGATAGTGAAAAACCAAAAATTCAAGAAGCCTTAAAGCGAAAGCAAATTTCCGGAGTAAATGCGGTGTCTGAGGTTTCCCTAGGTATAAACTAGAGTGAAATAAGGACAGGTAGTATCTGCTTACGAACACCTGAGGTAAGTTTCAAAACTACCAGGCCCTCAGACACTACAGTTCGAAAGTCGGGTGTTATTCGTAATTGTATACACGAACTGGGGTTGCAATTACGGATCACCGACATAAATTCCGCGAAAACGTTTCTAATTTGATTGGAGTTTTCCCATTACTCCCAGGTATTAAACTAGAGGCTTCTGGAAAGCCTTGAAAAAAAGAAAAATCGACCACAGTCCTATATAAAAAATTCTTTTTCTAGGACGGGTCACGCTCGATTTTTTCTTCCAAATTAAAGAAACAGAAAACATCGTTTTTTGGCTTTCAAAAACGTGAGAAAAATAAACATTTCCCCCCAAAAGACATTTCCCCGTCCCTCTCTCACGGCAACAAAAATCCGCGAAACGGAAAAGACAAAAATTTCGGAAACGTATCGAAAACGATTACCAAATTTGCGTCTCTTTTCCGATCCACAAGATACCGACAAATCGACAATTTTTGATAGACTTTCGGATACACTACCCGACAAAAAATCTCAAAAAATTTTCGAAAAGTTGCAACAAAAAGCTAATTAAATTTCCATTGATAATTAGCAACCCCCATTTCTTTTTGATACAAAGACACGTTGAGCATCTCAGCTCATTTCCCAACGCGTCCTTTGTTTTAAATTGTCCCAATTTTAATTTTGGCAAAAAAAAAACAATTTCATCTTTTTTCTAAATTTAAGAGCATGTCTCAAAACAAAGTGCCCTTATTAAACAGCAAGAAAGGTGAGGCGGCTTGGCCTTCAGCCGGGTCGGGTGGTTATGGTGGGTCCTCTCCGGCACCACCTGCTGGTGCCCCATTTGCTTCTTCACAGATGAATGAAAACGATTTGATGAATCTAGATGATCCAAATCGCATCTTCTTCAGTTACCCTGCGACACATGACGTTCGGTCCAGCAGCAGACCAAACGTAGACTTCGTCGAAATCGAAAACGCGACACGTTACGACGTTTCGACCACGATTCTTCCCGAGTTTTCTTCTATGCCTAATATCCCCTTAGCGACAATCCCTGGTTCACGACCTTTGGACCAAGAGATTCGACGCGATGCGCCTACAGGACGTTTTAACCCCGAAAATATTCCATTGTACCTGCATTCCACACCGAGTTCGGATGACTCTCAGCCTACCACGCCGTCTGAATTCCATTACAGGACACTAAGCGAGACAGGTTATTTTGGCCCAGAACAATTCGTTAATAGCCATGGCAGTATTGCAAATGTGCTAAACCAGGACGAATTAGTCGAGACCGAAATAAGAGGGCCGTCCCGTGCCCGATATGGCATCCCTGCCGAGGATTCGAACCTCGACCCAGTATTTTCATCGACATTCGAAAGATGTGGCAATTTGGAAAGTGACAAATATGCAGAACGCAATTTGACTTTCAAACAAATGGATAGCGATAACTTCCATGAACCTTATCGCACCCACAACGTTTCGATTTTTGAAACGAAAAACCATCTTCAATGCGGGAGCCCGGAGCGGAGCGCAGCACATGGAACGACACCTAGAGGCATGAGAGTGCCTCAAAACTCAAATAATTTGCCGGCTCAAGATTTGGCATACCTTGCCCAGCTTGAGACCGCCAAAGCCTTAACTGCTTTAACGCAGCAATTAGCGAGGCAATCCCAAAGCTCTTCAAAGTCGATACTCAGAGCCAACTTTTCTGGACTGGATTATGAAGATCCAGAGGAATTTCTTCACGAAATGAATTGTTGGTTTGCAGAGAATAACGTCTCAGAACGAGACCGAATTTTCTACGTTATAGAGCGATTAAACGGCATAGCCAAAAAATGGTTTGAGCCGTATAAACCCTATGTAAAGCATTACGATGACTTTACATCCAAGTTCCTGGAGAGATTTCAAAATGTTGAAAATCTAGCAACACTACAAGCAGATTTATACGGAACGTCGCAAAAAGTGACGGAATCTGTGGAAACTTTCATTTTGAGAAAACATGCACTGTTTACCAGGATTAATCCAGCAGGCATGATTCAACAATTTATTCCTGTTCTGATAACTCAGTTGAGACCTGAGATCAGGTCGAGACTACGAGGTGTCCCTTTGACCAGCTTAGAACGGCTAACTACGTTAGCTAGGACAGTGGAAAGGGACATCATAGATGAGGATAGATCAAGACAGGAGCGATATTCAACAAATAAAATTGTTGTAGATTCGGTACCACCGAACAAAAACTACAACATGGCATCCCTGAACCAACCCACAAGAAACAATCCAATGGCCGATTCCAGGTCAGGATTCCGCACTGGTAATGATCAGCGACCATTAAACCAGCCATTCAACACTAATCAAAGGCAATCGAATGTTACTTTGAACAGCAGATTTCCTTTGAACAACAGAAGAAGAAACGACGATCTCCCGCCGTGTCGATTATGCAGCGGCAGACACTGGGATAAAGATTGTCCGACGCAACAACGAAATCAACAAAGAGAGCATCCGAACGAGAAGCAAACTGCGAAGATAAACGTAGTATGTCAACACCAGACAAACGCGACTCCGAATGCGCCCAAATCATCATCGTCTACAATCTCCGAACTGGAGCCACCGACGAGACCACCGCGCCATAAGCGCAAAAAACCTGCAAGACCGGACTCGGAAAACTTTCGAGGGGCCGGCACCAGCAACGACAAGACGCCGAAGTAAGTGTCGGCCCCGACACCTTACTGGAGCGGTCTTTTCAAGCAAAATCAAACACAGCCGCTACGCAAACAATCAGTTTCGATCTAATATCCATCGATTCTGATATTGAAGACGTTTGTACAGATACAACGTCGCAAACAACAACGATGCAAGAACTGCAACACGCAGTATCCTGTGATCTTATATCACTTATTGATGCACCATTAGACAACGGCGTGTTGATTGACTTGGAGGAACCGTTGAAGCCAGAAGAAATCGACCCTCGTTACGTTATGGACCTTATAAATTGCGACGACTTACCCGGTAACTACCGATCAACCTCTGACTCGCATCACGTTACGCATGATAGTTCACAAGATGGGTACGGCCATGGCGCCATGGACCAGAATACCCGAACCGCACGTGCTGATAACGACAAAGATGGAGCAGAAACCTGGTCAATGCATCTCCGGCCTGAGCAAAACGCGTTATTTGGAACAAATAATGTAACCAGCAGCTTCGAATCTCTGCTTGACGACGAAGTACCCAATGATATCACACAACAATGCCTGTCTCCTTCTCCTTCGCTAAGACCGATCACGAACGTGATTGAGAGTGAAGAACAAAAATTAAGCCAAGACTTAATTATTGCAGCCGATACCACAAATGAGCAAGAGACTCATGGATCACCTGCACCAATTCGAGATTCAACAAATGAGCAACAGCCTCAAGAATCTACACCGAGCATCAACAAGAGAGATATCAAACAACCAACAGTGATAAAACTGAATTCTACGGGTTCAGCGAATAATCCTGTGGTTACGATCACGACGAAAGGTCATACAATGCGTGCCTTATTCGATTCCGGAGCTGAATTTAATTTAGTCTCGGATCGAATACCCATTGACAACATAAACACTGCATCGGTGTTACAAGTGCAACTAGCCTGTAATGACAGCATTGCACAAGTTATAGGAACCACTACAATGAAGATAGCGTTAGGTCAATTCGAGTATGAGGTAGACTTTCTCATAATAGAAGGCCTCGACTCCGACATGATCCTTGGAAGTCCATTCCTGGAGAACGAACGAGTTGTCCTGGACTACGCTCGAAAGAGCATATCAGTAGGACAGGAAAAAAGGCAGACATTATACTGGAATGTGATCCAAAACGTTTTGAATCATGACGTAGAACTTCCTGAAATAACAGCGGATAATGCAGAGTTACGAGATCTTGTAAACGAGTACCAAGATGTCTTTCAAGTAGGACTGGTACAACCGACAACAAGAACGACGATGCATAAAATCACTCTTAGAGAGAATAAGGTGATTAATAAACGCTGTTATCCTATGAATCCTAGAAAAAAGGAAATTTTTTATAATCAGCTGGATGAAATGCTTGCCAAAGGAGTCATTGAACCCACGACATCCGCATATTCATCACCCCCAGTGATTATAGAAAGAGCAGACAAAGAGCCGAGATTCTGTGTTGATTATCGTTTGATTAACGAAATCAGCACAGATGAGTCATCGAGTTTACCAAGGGTAACAGATGCACTCAAGGACATCTCGACGTCTCAGTACTTTTCAGTTTTAGACTTGAAAAAAGGGTACTGGCAAATACCGATGGACCACATGAGCAAGCAATATACCGCTTTCAATACTCCTGACGGTGCCATGTACCAGTTTAACGTTATGCCGTTTGGGCTGAAGAACGCACCAAGTACGTTCCAGAAACTAATGACGACTGAAGTATTGATAGGATACATTCAAAAGTTCGTCATAGTTTACCTCGACGACATTATCATATACAGCAAGACTGTAGATGAACACCTTCATCATTTAAGACTAGTTTTTGAAAGGCTAGCACAGCACAACCTAAAAGTCAGTGGCAAGAAATGTCAAATACTCAGGACTGAGTTAGACTATTTAGGTCATCGTATCCGAGGAGGAGAAGTACACCCTCTAGAGATGCATAAAATCAAAATCGACAAGCATACTGTGCCGAAAAATAGAAGAGACATTCAGTCATTCTTAGGCCTATGCAATTGGCTACGTGAGTACGTGCCAAATTTAGCCCTCTTGACAGCACCCCTATCAGATCTACTCTGTCAAGATAAGAAGTTTAAATGGACAATCCGAGAACAGACAGCGTTCGACGATACCAAAGCAGCATTAGTAAATTGCCAACCGTTGCACAGGCCGAATTATGAACTTCCGTTCATACTTCAAACTGACGCAAGCGGCATTGGCATGGCAGCTGTTCTGTATCAAGAAGATGGAGAACGAAAACTGATAATTTCTCATGCGAGCGCTAAATTCAATAGTGCAGCGAGAAATTATCACATCAACGAGCAAGAATGTTTAGCCGTTATGTGGGCAATTAAGCTCTTTAATGGTTACTTGGAAGGAAGAAAATTCATTCTTCGCACCGACAGTAAGGCTCTAACTTGGCTGAACAAGTTCAAGGACTCAAAGGCCAAACTTACTCGTTGGGCGATGTTATTGCAAGAGTTTAACTTCGAGGTTCAGCATGTTTCAGGCAGAGAAAACGCCTTGTGTGATTACATGAGCAGAGAACCTGCTGACCAGATTGCTCACGAAGATCAGCCGGATATCAACAGACTGGTTGTTCCTACAACAAGTGATACAGCTGTACTTCGGATCAATCAAATAACGGAGCTAACGAAAGCTACCCTTCACGACAAAATTGTCGCTTCTCATCGAACTGTACCGTACATACAACGTACTATAGGAGTAGTACGTGCACTGGAAACTATTCTACCAGAGACGGTAGGACAACGAAAAATGAAACGAGATTTCATAGTCAAAAATGGACTCTTGTACCGAAAACGTCAAGAAGGCGATAAACTAGTAGTGCCACGCAAGTTGGTAGAACGAGTGTGCTATGTGTACCACGATACCAACGAAGCGGCTCATCCCGGCGCACTAGAAACGTACAGAGCCATTAGTAAACAGTATTTCTGGGGAAGACAGCAGGAATACATAAGCAAGTATGTACGTAATTGTATTACCTGTAGCCTCTGTAAAACTCAGCAAAGGCAGGAAAAGGCTCCTTTACGGGCTCACTTTCCTAAATTTGCATTCCAGATGCTCTCAATTGACATCCTAGGACCGTTAGACGTTCCTGCACGAGGCACTGGGAGAAAGTATATTGTCATTTGCGAGGACTTATTTTCGAAATGGGTCGAAGCAAAGGCAATCGATAGAGCTACCTCTCAAGAGGTAATCAATTTTCTAGAAGACGAGGTATTCAGCAGATATGGGTACCCCGAAACAATCATCTCAGATATGGGATCGGTTTTTACAGCTGATAGATACAGAAGCATGTGCGAAAAACACCACATAGAAACTATCTATTCCAGTTTAGCCCATCAACAAGCGAATCCTGTTGAACGAAAAATACAAGAGTTCAAAAAGGTTCTAAAAATCTTGATGATACACAGAGCCGCGAATTCTTGGGAAGAAATGATTCCAAAAACACTTCAAGTACTCCGAAGTAGATCTTGTCGAGCTACAGGAGTAACACCAGCATCCATAGTTCTTGGTCATGAGCTTTCAGCACCAGGAGAATTCCTACGGAAATGGCCAACAGAACGTCGCAATCAGACAAAACAAGAGCGAGATAGGAAACTGAAAGACGTTAGGAGACGTCTCAACCAGTACCTACTCCGCGACATCCATGATGAGTCAGAACCGAAAGTAAGCTTCAAAATCGGCGACTTAGTGAATACTAGAGTACGTCAGAGAGCAGCTCATCATTTGAGCCCTTACTGGTCTGGCCCTCATGAAGTAGTAAAAATCAATGGAGATACGACCTACGATGTACTCGTAGATGGAAAACAGGTCAATCTACACGTAGATGACATACGACCTGCACCAAGTGGCAATAGAGTGACGTTTGAGTCAGATGATGACGAAGTCACTTCGGAATCTGATATCTCGGAATATGAATTTCCACAGAGAGAAGCTCTCGACACAGATTCAGATTCGGAGAACGACGAACCACCACCTGTTGAAACACCTCAACAAGTTGCTTTGCCACAACTCCATGTTACGGCTATGGATCAGATCCCAGCCGAACAACGAAGATTGTTAGACGAGTTAGAAGAGCTCGACAACAATCGTACCAGACAATAGCCAATGACAGCAAACGCCAAATACCCTCAGTTTCTAAATCTGGAAAGACCAATTTAGGAATGGAGCCCGTTCTAGGTGGGGGGGTATTGTGAATATACAAAAGAGTTTTATATTCCCAATGCTACAGGATGATTCTGCAAACTCGCCCCTACCGATTCCAGAAAAAATCTCGCCAATCGAGCGAGTAAAACCTCTGGAATTCGAAAAACAAAATTTCCCATAAGAAAAGCATTGAGAAATTTCACAGACAAATCGGCTAAACGCTGATTGGTTATTCTGAACACTAGGAATAAAGAGGAGGCGCTTACTAACGAAGTTAGCGAATCTATAAAAGGAGGGCAAAATCGAGTCAGAGTTCAGTATTCGACTTGGCTAGGAAGAAGACAATTAGGAAGAAGAAAAAGAAGACTGAAGACATCAGTTGTGAAGAAAGAAGAAAGAAACGTGGAAATTCGCATTAAAAGCTGCTGTTTTTACGGCAGAACACTTTTTCTGCGATTTCCTATCAAGATTTCCGAAAATTCTGCTGGATTTAGGATAATTCCTCGCAGATTCTGCACAGAATTTTCAAGACCAGACCATCCCCGCAACCGCGACGATCTTTTCGAAGGCAGCATTAGAACTTCCAGACCTTCGTAGAAGAATCAATAAACTTAAAATATTATATACGGAATTTTTGGGCGTTTAGTAGCTATCACGTGCACAAAGATAGTGAAAAACCAAAAATTCAAGAAGCCTTAAAGCGAAAGCAAATTTCCGGAGTAAATGCGGTGTCTGAGGTTTCCCTAGGTATAAACTAGAGTGAAATAAGGACAGGTAGTATCTGCTTACGAACACCTGAGGTAAGTTTCAAAACTACCAGGCCCTCAGACACTACAGTTCGAAAGTCGGGTGTTATTCGTAATTGTATACACGAACTGGGGTTGCAATTACGGATCACCGACATAAATTCCGCGAAAACGTTTCTAATTTGATTGGAGTTTTCCCATTACTCCCAGGTATTAAACTAGAGGCTTCTGGAAAGCCTTGAAAAAAAGAAAAATCGACCACAGTCCTATATAAAAAATTCTTTTTCTAGGACGGGTCACGCTCGATTTTTTCTTCCAAATTAAAGAAACAGAAAACATCGTTTTTTGGCTTTCAAAAACGTGAGAAAAATAAACATTTCCCCCCAAAAGACATTTCCCCGTCCCTCTCTCACGGCAACAAAAATCCGCGAAACGGAAAAGACAAAAATTTCGGAAACGTATCGAAAACGATTACCAAATTTGCGTCTCTTTTCCGATCCACAAGATACCGACAAATCGACAATTTTTGATAGACTTTCGGATACACTACCCGACAAAAAATCTCAAAAAATTTTCGAAAAGTTGCAACAAAAAGCTAATTAAATTTCCATTGATAATTAGCAACCCCCATTTCTTTTTGATACAAAGACACGTTGAGCATCTCAGCTCATTTCCCAACGCGTCCTTTGTTTTAAATTGTCCCAATTTTAATTTTGGCAAAAAAAAAACAATTTCATCTTTTTTCTAAATTTAAGAGCATGTCTCAAAACAAAGTGCCCTTATTAAACAGCAAGAAAGGTGAGGCGGCTTGGCCTTCAGCCGGGTCGGGTGGTTATGGTGGGTCCTCTCCGGCACCACCTGCTGGTGCCCCATTTGCTTCTTCACAGATGAATGAAAACGATTTGATGAATCTAGATGATCCAAATCGCATCTTCTTCAGTTACCCTGCGACACATGACGTTCGGTCCAGCAGCAGACCAAACGTAGACTTCGTCGAAATCGAAAACGCGACACGTTACGACGTTTCGACCACGATTCTTCCCGAGTTTTCTTCTATGCCTAATATCCCCTTAGCGACAATCCCTGGTTCACGACCTTTGGACCAAGAGATTCGACGCGATGCGCCTACAGGACGTTTTAACCCCGAAAATATTCCATTGTACCTGCATTCCACACCGAGTTCGGATGACTCTCAGCCTACCACGCCGTCTGAATTCCATTACAGGACACTAAGCGAGACAGGTTATTTTGGCCCAGAACAATTCGTTAATAGCCATGGCAGTATTGCAAATGTGCTAAACCAGGACGAATTAGTCGAGACCGAAATAAGAGGGCCGTCCCGTGCCCGATAGTATTTAAAAACAATCTCAATTTCACTTTATGAATTCCTTCTCGCTTTCTGCCAAGCTGGCTTTCCAAACACAATCAACGTTTAATCTACGTAAGATAAAATTTTACCCTCAATGTTTAAGTCTCTAATTAATTTTATGAACAAGTTAATAAATATAGGTTCCAGTTCCTCGTGGGAATCCAATTCTTTTATTGCAAGGGTTGTTCAAAGTTTCGCGTATTTAAACTTCTTGCTCATTGAGAATGTAGTTTTCATAGACCAGCAACACCATGTTTCTCACTCCATTATGCTCAAGGATATCAAGGATTTTTTTTCGCAAGAACGGTGTCAAGGGCCTTCGCTAAGTCTAAGGAAACAGCAAAACTTTTTTATTATTGTCGGAATTACGTCTTATTTTCTCGGTTAGGTTATACATAACATCTAATTAACGTTGATACCTTTGGAAAAATTAAACTGGTTTCTCCGAAAGTACTTAGAATTTCCATACGGTAATAGGCGTTATTTTAAATAGTTTATGAAAAATTCCTGTTCTAAAAATTAAATTAGTTATATGCGTCAAGGATGCAAGTAAACATGTATGAGGTTTTTTGATTATCTTACTAGAAATTCTATCCCGAGGCAGTGTTATTTCCTAGTGTATTATATATATATATATATATATATATATATATATATATATATATATATATATATATATATATATATATATATATATATATATATATATATATATATATATATATTATAAGTTCATTAGTAGTGAATGATTTCAAAAATATTAACTTATTTGGGGAGTGTAAAGGAAATATAATGGAATATTATTGTAATTCTAGGACTGACCCTTATAAAATACTTATTATAAAACCTTTCTTTGTCGTTTAAAAACCTTGATCATCATTAGTTATATTTATATTGTTGTTAAAATAATTTTTATAATTATTCTACTATAATATCATAAAATGTTCTTTTCAAGTTTTTTTGTTTGTCAATTTTTGCTTTGCATTTTTGGCATAATTGATAATTTTTTTCCATGTTATTTCGATAAATTTTGTGTTCATTTTCTTTTTCCTTTAAATAATTTTTTGTAATTGATTCTTTATGATGATGAGCATACTGATAGCAACGATGTGATTTTTTGATTTTTTTTTTATTTGAGAGAATTTGGATTGTTTCATATTGTTATGCAGAATCAAAAATTTGCTAATAAATTCCTAATATGTAGTCTCACGATCATGTGTATTTTGAAATAAGTAGATGAGTTTGTTTTCATTTAATTTGATTATAGTCTTTAAGATAGATCACTTAACTTAAGTATCAGGATTCTGAGGGAAATTTAGCATGATTGGGTAATTAAAAATAAAATTTTTTTTCCTTTAACGACCCGAAAGAGAATAAAACCGGAGGCTTATTAGATTGGATAGTTGTCTTTAATATCACAATTTATTAGTAAACTGTCAATTTTTAAATAATTAGGCTTAAGGTGATTTTTTACGAAGAAGTGGTCTAAGCAAGTTTTAGAATCTTCTCTGGCAATTGAATTCACGTAAGGCTTAAAGTCGTGCAATACCAGAGCCGACAAATAATTTATAACTTTGTGATATGAGTCATCCAGAAGATTAATATTAGCTGTAAATTATTCTTGTATGTCGGTAATGAAATTGTCCATAATGGGGTTTGCTAGTCGTCCATAAGTTGCCTGCCCAGGGGACGAATAGGGGAATGTCTCCCAGATATGGATGGTGCCCGGAAAACAAAATACTCGGGTCCAACCAAACCTAGCAAAACGATTGTCACCAATTTTAACACTACTCAGTTGAGGCTATCAAAGATTGCAATAGGCGGCAATCACATTTGATGCACTTGTATATTATCTGTGATCGGTAAAAGCAACGCATACCATAATAATTATTATTTTCTAGGATATTACTGTGAAGAGAAATCTAAACATAACTGTCCCTTGTTCCGGGAAGCCCCTACATGGGCAAGAGAACCGAGAATCTCCCAGTTCAACACAATGGAGTATAATCTTAAAATTGTACCTGAAACGTGAGAAGTGTTTATGCGGTGAGAAAACTGGACACTCCCGAAGTCGAAATGAAAAAAGAACGATCGTTGACGTTATGAAATGGAGAATATTATACTATGCTACAAACGATTAACTGAAATGGGGTTGAAATTCTTATTACTAAGAGGTCCTCAAAATAGGTAAATAGCTTTATACCAATATCAGATCGAATACTTGGAATATGCTCCAACAACCGATAGAGGATATGATAAACAGATCGAAATATTTTGCAATGAGCTTAATTATGTTTCAAATAGCCTAAAAAAGAACCAAATTACATTCATCGTAGGAGATTTTAATACAACGACAGACTTTTATAGGATAGGCCAATTTAATGAAAGAGGTGATTCTATATCTGTTTAAAATTGCCAGAACGAAAACTATACATGAGCAATGATTCCAATAACTGGTCTAAAAGAAACATTCTAATATGTCTGAGAAGCCATGCCTTAAAAATATTTTTAAGAATAATACATAGCAGAATACGGGAAAAATGGGAACGAGAACTTAAAGATATTCGGACAATATCTCTAAAACAGCTTTAGAGTCCCAATACTATCAAATAAAAGTAAATGTTGAAATATCAATGTCTTGAGATATGGTGATAATACGGTGGTCCTATCTGCAGTATAAAGGACCTTCAAATATTGCTGGAGCGAATCTATGCGACGGGCAAGGAAATGGAATATTTTATTTTAAATATTAAGAAAACAAAATATTGTTTTTAGTTGCCAACCATTTCCTAATATCAGAATAGAGTTAGGTGGACAGTTGATTGCAAAAGTCAAAAGATACACATATCTGAGCAGTATTATCACAGATTAACTTGATGCCGATGTTAAGGAATCATAAAGTATTGACCAAGAACAGCGTTGTAAAAATGTAATAATTCTTGTCTAATATAATCCTGAATTTAGAACTCAGACAGCGAATGGTCAAATGCTACATATGACGAGTCCTTCATTACATGGTAGCTTCTAAAAAAGCTACGCGGATCGAGAATTGCTACTTACAATAAAATGTAGAAAGCTGTCATATCAGGGACATGTGTTAAGGGTACAATGCTACAGTTGTTGTAGGTAATTCTGAATAGAAAAATTGAAGGTCGAAGTTGTGTTGGAAGGAAACAGGCTTCCTGGATAAAAAAAAAACACCAGGGAACGAATACAAATTTCAAATTCTGGCCAAATATTCTCCATAGTAGCTGACCGAGAGACTTTCGCTATAGTGATTACTAACGTTAGGGAGATCTGATAAAACACATAGCAGAAGAGATATTGTATACTAGTATAAATGAGTTTATGAAATGTTATATTTGGATTAACTATATATTTTATTAAATTAAATACCATCATTCTTCTTCCTTTCTCTCCCACATGACACTTTTCCTAAATGCAATAACATATAACGATAGAAATACTGAGCGTTCACACACTAATAGAATGGAAAATAGCAAATGATTCACTTGGCAAAAATTAAACTTTTGAGTTATCCATTGTTTTGGATTCCTCGTACTTTTATTCGATTAATTAGAGAATTATTAACGTAATTTCCATGTTATTAATCGCGGTTATTTAATAACCTTTTCCATAAATATAATGTATACAATATAAAAAAATGTAATTTAGATCATCAAAAAGTGATCCGTTATTAACTTTATGAAATTCACTGTCAATTTCTTATATTTCATTTTGAAGTTATATGATATATTCCATTTTATGTTGCAAGAGAGAATAAAATTTAATTTTCATATTATATATTTCGGAAAGTTGAAGGTATCTTTTTCATGGCTGGGGATTTTATTTCTTTTTTATGAACGCTTATATTACCCAGCAAGTCTTATAACGAAATAAAAAACCTGCTAGATCAAATAATTTTCTGTCCGTACGTAAAAAATCTAAGGCATCGATCTTTTTGGAAAATACTTTAATAAAAGACGAAATTTCGGTTTAAGAATACATCCTTTTTGGACCTTATTTAGGCAATGTTTGTCTAAAAAAAGCTGATAAGAAAAATACTTATAGTGTGTTTTAAGGTTAACTTTAGACTGATATTTAATGACTTTTTTCTCTATTTCTTTCAAAAATTTTCTACATAAGGAACAATTTAAAATATGTCAAGCTTGTTACAGGTAGGAAATATTTTATGTACTCAGTATCTTATAGCTATGGTTAATTACATCTATGGTTAATAGGCTAATAATAAATACGTTAAGTCTAAAATAATATCTTTATTAGAAAGAGCTAATATCAATATTATGAAGGTCATGAAGGAATTAGACTCTGCTCGAATATACTGTAGTACAACACATTAATTAAAAACAACTAAGAAAATGAAGGAATCTTTAAAAAACCAAACTGGTCAACCAAGGCTATTTATATTAACGGAGAAAGACGAAACTTCTTAAGATTTGCCGATGATGTCGTTTTCTTTTTCGATAACTGCGACAGTAACAAGTGACAAAATTGAAAGTTACACAAAGAGCATTGGAAAGATTGGTAACGGGAAAAACACTGAGAAATAAAAAGAAAAACGAGTAGATTAGGCAGAGATCCAAAGTAACCCCTGTGGGACAAAAAATAACAGTTAATATGGGACTACGCTACACAGGTAGCAAGACCAGAGATTGAAAATGAAACGCTTAAATCATGGGATGGAGGCCTTGGAGTAGAAAGAAGAATTGAGGGATGCCTATAACAAGACAGTACGACGATATCAGAAAAGTTGCAGGATTACCGCGTACCAAAACGGCACAAGACACCATCTATGTGGAGGAACCTAAGGAAGGTCTATGCTCAATACTGGGCGCAACACAGCTGAAAAAAAGAGACAATGAATACTAATATTAGATGGCCGGAAAATTGTTAAAAAGAAAGTATATTGTTTGAGCAGTCGAAAATTAACAGTCGTCTTTACTCTTCTATTACAAATATGAAGAAATCAAAATAGTGATTCAATATGTTAAAATCAAATAGACTAAGACATACGGTATTTATCAAAGCTTAAATATCATGCAGAGCTCTTACTGGCGAATGATTGAACGTGTTGAAAAATTCTTCTAACATTCACAATGTCAAATATCTGAGACTTTTCTATCCAAATTAAAAGTTATATGAAGACGCACTTCCGTTAAACTGAAACCTT
Organism: Diaprepes abbreviatus; assembly: GCA_034092305.1. Lineage (NCBI taxonomy): Eukaryota > Metazoa > Arthropoda > Insecta > Coleoptera > Curculionidae > Diaprepes > Diaprepes abbreviatus. Next base: position 1,935,873 of record JASJET010000161.1, on the reverse strand, counting down.
ACAAGGCTGTGGATATTCCGCGCTCTTACAGGACGATGTCGGAGAATATAGAAGGATTCAATCGAAGAATTATAAGAATTTTTTTGGTCGATCACACCACTAGCAATTAAGTTTTTCGAAGATTAAGATGCCAACCCAAACCTATAAGAACAATTAACAGACAAACACTAGACTACCTGGAACACGTCATAAAAAGTAAAGAAAAATCTAGCGTTCCATTAAATATTATACACAAAAGTGGAGAAGGAAAAAAATAGGTCCTGGCAGACGAAGAAACTCTTTGTTTGTGAACTTACTTAGTTTAAGGTTACTTCAAATGAACTGTTCCGCTGTAACGCAAATAAAATTCAATGATCGAGACAAATAAAGAAAAGGAATCATACCAAGACATTTTTTATTCTTATGAGGATTCACTAGTTGGTAAGGAATTTTGCTCCTTTATCTCAGCAGGATATCTGTGAACTTCCAGTATCGCCAAATAACAGTGAAAAGAATGCCAGCGCCATGAGAAATAGAGACTTTTTAATATACAAAAAGCAAAACCCCCTAAACCACACAATGCACTGTGAAAATAATTTAAACTAAATAAGATTTAGTATGGTTGACTTACGCTTTATCAATGTTTTGAATTATCATTGCTGTTTTATAAAGTTTATAGGTAATTCTCAGTCTCTGAGCTACTACAATTTTGATATTCACATATTCTTAACGATATTAAGTTCGGAGCACCATGCCTTTATCGCGATCGTGAATACAATCCTCTCGAAAATCTCCTTTTATAAAGAAGAGCGTAAAGTACTTAAAATTGGCTTTTAGTTTAATATTATTTTAATCAACTTATCTAAAATTTGAGTAATGTGTGCAATGTTTGGCGATTTTATAACCGGAGAAAAAAAATATCCGAATTGAAATTAAAAATTTTTCGAAATTTCTAAAATATTATAGTTTAAACCTTATAAATTACAAATGTAGTGACGGGTTTAGCTAGACAATGTAGGTTCGTTGAACTTATTTATGCAACTAAACAATGTGTTTCTGTATTTAAATTTTACGACCTACATTAACGACAGATAACAATTTTCCCGGAAATACCTCTACTTTGGAAATTCCTAACATTAACCATTCAGAAGTGTACCAAAATTTTTAATTTGTTAATATCTAATAGAATAAGTTTAATGCCTTTGTTTTCTGTATGTAAGATTTTTAGTCCATTATTAAAGGTATAATTTTCTGTTAAAATGTTAAAATCTGGTTTACATGTGTCGAATCCGTTTTTCCTTTCAAATAGCTATGTTTATCTTCTGAAAGAGTTGTTTTAAAAGATCTGTCTGTCCGGGCAATGTATACTTTTCCGCAAGTACCACAGTTTAACTGATATGTACCAAAATTTTTGTGTTTTTTTATTTTTGATTTAGCAATTTTTAGAATTCTTCCTAGAGAATTGATTTTGTATTATTCAGGAAAGATGCAACTTTTTCAGTGGATTTACCCAAATACGTGATACTTTTAAAACTGTCCTTAGTGTTTTTATTAGAGGAATATACTTCCAAGAGTGCTTGTTTTGGTTTAAAATATTTTCTCTAAAAATGGCAGAATATTCGTTGTCAATTGCGATTCATTTTAAGACATTTAGTTCTTTATTAAAGTCGGCTTCCGATAAAAATTTATGTTGTTTTGGGTATAATGAATGATTGTGTATTGTAGTGTATGTATGGGATGATTTGTGGTAGATTGACAACCTTTGGTTATGTGTGGTTCTAGTTACTTAAAATGCAGGAAGTTTATGGAATTATTCACTTCCGTTTCTCTTTCAAATTTGATGTTTGAATGTACTGTGTTGATATAATTAAAAAAAAAATTATAAAAAAAATTGAGCCTACTTCTAAAAGTGCACTAAAAGTGAAAAATAACTATAAATTTCTATATGAAATTGAAATTTTTGAAGTCGGCGCCAAACTCATACCTGACAAAATGGGATTCACATAAACAGATTAACAATTCTTTATTTATAATTGTTTTCTTACCCTAATTTACATATATTAGTAGTTATTTGTTTTATTTAGAAATAACTTGGCGCTGACTTCAAAAATTTCTATTTCATATAGAAATTTATAGTTATTTTTCACTTTTTAGTGCACTTTTAGAAGTCGGTTCAATTTTTTTTATAAAAGTTTTATTTTTCGATTTTTAGTTTTGAGTTGATTATGATATCCATAAATTATTTGAACTAAGTACTAATCGAAGTTAGTGTACCTAGCAATGCTTGTGAATTCTGCGAAAATTAGTTAATGTAGATCATAAAATTCAAATATAGAAACAAATTTTTTAGTGGCCTAAGTAAGTCTGACCAAGCTACATTGTCTAGCGAAACGCATCACTACCTTTATATATTATAAGGTTTAAATTATAATTTAGTAGAAATTTTTACAAATAAAATTATTTTGTCTATTACTACTAGACTGTAATGGATTTCTGCCAAGTAAAAACCTCCATTGTAAATAGATTATTTGATTTAAATACTGTCGACTTCAGGTTACGTACTATCGCATCAGAAATAAGTGCCAGCTCCCTTAATTTAAATAAAGTATTGTTTATAACATTTTTTGTAACAACACTAAATTTAAAAAAATTCTAATTCTAAAATTAATCGTCTTGGTTTTGGTTGACAAGAACTAAATTACTATATTTTATACTACTAAACTTTATTAAGAATAGTGACTGCAGTTTCAACTGGCAGAGCCATTTTAAAACTAAATTACGGAAGTAGAATAAAATACAGAACAGGAGTGAATTCTAATAACAAATAAATACTACCTGAGAAATAACATTATTACAACGGGGATATATTAAATTGTGGATACCGATTATTATTTGGCGATAACAAACAACGGGGAAAACCTTAGTTCTGTCTGGTCGTTAAGCAAATTTACGTTTTTATTTTTACTATATTTATAGATTTCTAAAAATTCGAGAATATTTGATTTTTTGCCCTTAAATTAGGAAAACTGTGGTTATGTTCTGAACAATGGTTGGCAAAGCTAGAGTCTGTTTTTTGTAGCCTATATGATCTCCAGTGTTCTGAAAAACGAGTTTTATAGTTTTTATCACTTTATCCGATCTACAAGCTATCATATTCTGAGCATTGCAACTTATAAACGCTTGATTGATTAAATTTATTAGTTTTATCTTTTGCATTGTAGAGAGTATTGGAGAGATTGTTTTGAGATTTAAAAGCTTCTTTTATGTTATGTTTAGTATTGGCTATGTTTTCTGACAGAACACCACAGTATGACAAGAATATATAAGAGAAACTCTCTTTATCATTTTTTATTCTGGGATATATTGAATTAAAGGCTAGTTTGTTTTTGTTTTTTAGTAACGCTGTATTTTGTCGGGGAATTTTATACGGAATATATTTTGGTTTTAGCAGTTGATTAATATTCAATAATTAGCAAAATGAGCGTCAGCTGCCGCACTCGTGGTGACACAAAAAGTGACAGCATGTTAAAGTTGTTAAATTAAATATGGTAAGAATACTTTCATACCCTGCCAAAATTTATGGGATGATTTTTTAGATCATTTTAAACAAAAAAATAATAGTCAGCTGTATTGAAGTAAGGGATTATACGTCAGTCACGTTTATGAACCATGTTGAAAATGTTCAAGTATAAAGTAATTTTATACTTTATGAACTTTATACAGCTCAATTTTTATACTTTTAGAATAACAAAGTAAATCCTCTGTATGTATAACTGGGGCAAGACCGTCAGTCAGCGCCTTAAACATGCTGCCGTTGCAGTGAATCTTACCGTTGCATAGTCACTTTCACAAACGAATTGATGATCTTTCCACACACAATTATTCAGCTGACAGCTATTTTTATTTTTGTTCATCATAAAATTACTCTATTTTTTAATTTTAATTAGTGCTGTATTAATTTCGTATAATTTTTACGACTTTAAGCTCTGAATAATAAGGTTTTAATTCATTTTTCATGGTAATCGATTTCGTAATTCTATATAAAAATATGTACTCATAAAAAAACGATATTCCGGAGTTTCAATACTAGATATTTTAATTATTGATTTTATTAATTAATTTGAACAATACGTAAAGTACAGGTACAATAATTATTCATCGATTTCCTCGTTTAACTCTTCTGTGGATCTGTTTCATAGTCATTACCTTCCTCGCAACTATCATGGGAGCTGTCTATGATAACATTTCTTTCTTGCTCAAATTTCTCCGCATCTTCTTCTTTGGCATTTTCTGATGGTTTAAAAAAAATAGTATAAATGTTAAACCTATATCGAAATCCCATTACATTTAGTTTCAATGTGTTATAAAAATATATTAGAAATAAATTATCTGCAGGTTTTCCATCGATGATCGTTACGCTAGTTATTGTCGGTGGCACTTGATCATCATCAAACCACTTAAAAATGCATTTATCACTTTCTTTCTTGCATCCATAGTCTAAAGGTGATAACTGTGTTGGGACTGATTGATGAGCATGATTCCAAAGAGATGCTATATAACATGTGCGTACTAGGTATTGATACAGTTCAGACTGATATAGAGGAAATATTGCTGTGTCAATTGTATTCTTAAGCATAAATCTATCTCTTTTTTTATTCATTTAATTAGCTTTAATGAATGTTACTCCTCGTGCTGTATTAACATTGTCGATTGATTTTAGACCCCACATTCTGCACACAAATTGTTCAATTTTTTTCCCGAAGTTCATTCATATTACAGTCGTGTATATTTGCAATGTCGACATGATTTAATGTAGGATTTTGATTGTTTTAAAATGTCGAAAGTTTTTTTTCCCTTTCTATAGAACGCAGGATTAAAATCGCATTCTGCGATGGCATGAAATCCAAACAATGATGCGCGCTCAAGCTAGAGTCTAATACTTGATAAAATTGAGTGATATAAATGTAACGTTGTGTATTTCTACTTCCACTCGAGTAGGGTAAATTCACTATGGTTGTGTGGTTTTAAAACAAAATCTTTTGGAGCGGTAAGACGGAGTGGTAGCACGTTCTGAGTTTAATTTTTTTTGGTCCTACAATACATAATTATATAATTTACAACCGACACGAACTTGACTAGTATGAACAATGTGTTAAAAACTCGTTATTCATAGCATGTGACATAGCTTATATGAAATCGATATAATACTGATTGAAACTGAAAAACAGAGTAATTTTATTGTTAACAAAAATAAAAATAGCCGTCAGTTAAATGCTGATCGTCAATTCATCAGTCAAAATGAGTTCTTAGATGTACTGAACGCATAGTAGTAGTGTTATACATACAGCTGACGATTGTCTTTATTATTGTAAAAATATAAAAATTCAGCTATATGAAATTCATAAGGTACAAAATGACTTTTTACTTGAACATTTTCACCATGGTTCACATACGTGACTGACATATAATCCCCCATCTTCAATATTCAATGACTATTATTTTTTTGTTGGAAATAATCTAAAAAAATCACCCCCTTAAATTTAAGCACAGTACGCAAATACTCCAAAATATATTTTTTAACAACTTTCATGTGCTGTCATCTTTAGCTCCATTTCCACTAGAGTAGCTGACGTTCAGATCGCTATTGTAACACGAACAAATTATTATTGCTCCTCCCGTACTATATGCTTTACGAGTAAGTATTATTAAATTGAATGAAGCCATTTTGTTTTGTAAGGAGTGAAAATAGTCATTAGATATGATATTATTTGTAAACGTTAGTTTTCTAAAAATTTTAAAATTACACTGACTGAGTGAGATATGGTGATATCTAGAAAACTTATTTTTTGGTTATTTTCGGTTTTTAGAGTAAATTGAATTTCTGGATGGCTATTATTAACATATAGTAGGAGTTTTTGAAGATATCTAGTAATACCTTAAAATATTCTACAACATGGTCCACGTATCTATAAAAAAATTGAGCATGGTTTTTGCTTAAAGGGTAGTTAAGAGTTTTGTTTTCCATGTCTGACATGAAAATATCTGCAAATAAAGGTCTAAGTGGAGAATCTATTGGTAGGCCTGTATTTTGTAAGTAAAATTTTTTATTGAACTGGAAATAGATTTGTAATAAACAAGATTCAAAAGAAGACAAGATTTTAGTAGTAATTATTGGATTTCTATCACGTTTTTGTCACATTTCTTGGATAAGTATAAAATAATCATCTGTTGGAATATTAAAAAACATGACTTTTATGTTAAGAGAAACTAATATTGAGTTATCTGGGCTTTTAACGTTTTTTAGTTGTTGGACGAAATCTGTTAAACAAACCTGCGGATTTGTGATTTTATATAGGGCCTTAGAGTTTTGGCGCTTGTGGGTTCATATTAATTATTTTATTATGAAAAATGACTGTTATGTTTGATAGGGTTTGTTTTAATTTCATTTGAAAAAAATGTTTAAGGATCGCTTTTAATTTTGTTATATTTTCGTATTGAATAAATTCTTCTATTTTCTTGACATATTCAACTTTTGGTAAAATAATTGTCTCATTTGATTTATCTGCTTTTGTTGTTATTAGGTCATTATCTTTAAACTAGTGTATTTTATATGTTTTTAATGGTTCCGGTAGTTAACTCAATATTAGTTGTATGTTCTATTTTGTTAAGAGTTGGTGTACTTTTAGATGTGATGGGGTCGATAATATTTTTATTGTATATGTGAGGTGAAAAATAAGGCCTTTTGACATTAGATCTATTTCTTTACTATTAAAACCTACATTTGACAGATGTATGACTCGCTAGAATTTTGGTTAGACTATGGTGTTTTGCTAGTTGTTTAGGGAAAATTACATAACATTAAATTGTTGAGTTTTAAAATTTCAGTGTATAATAAGTTTTAAATTTTTTGTGCTTATTTTAGATTTAATACTATCGGGATAAAGTTTATAAGTTAATTTAGAATGTAATACCTTAATATAGTTTTGTAGAACAAATCTTCTGGAGAAATGGTGTTTGCATTTTTGTTTTATCCATATGGTTTGCGCGTTCTTTATTGCGTAGTCGGAGGATACTGATTTTCTTCTAATTTTGATATTGACATATTTGGGAAAAACTTTATGTCTGAAGCACTCTTGTTCCTTTCTACACGTTTCCTATGATGAATAATTACCACCAAAATCATTATAGCTAACACTAATTATAATCTTTGCTACCATATTGTAATGGCTACCAGCATCGACTTCCTAAAACTAATTTTTTGTTGAGTAAATTCATTTTGAAGTCATAATGACAAAAAAAGTATACACTAACAGTAATATTCTCAAAAAAGGTTTAAGTTGACATGGAAAGTAAAGGGTTTTCCAATAACAGGTGTCATTTTGAAAAGCCCGCTATTTCGGTAGATGTCATTTTGAAGCTGTAAGTTTTTGACGTTTGACAAGTAGAAACTACGCCATAAATAAAGATGGAACGATACACGCTTCAACAACGCATTGAAATTATTAAAATTCACTATAAAAATGGTGAAAATTTGGCAGAGACGGTTCGTAAAACTCGAACATTTTTGGGTCGTCATGAAGCACCTTGTCGGAGCGCAATAAAGAAATTGGTGAAAAAATTCGAGCTGTTGGGACAAGTTAGTTATGTGAAGAAGAAAACCCGTGCACGTCGCTCAAGAACAGCCGAGAATATTGCTGCTGTAGCCGAAAGTGTTGAAGAAAACCCAGGTTTGTCCATTCCTCGTCGTTCTTTGGAATTAGGGATTCCACAAACGTCATTACACCGTATTTTGCATAAAGATTTGGGTCTTAAGGCTTATAAAGTTCAGTTAACGCAAGAACTCAAGCCGGCCGATCATCAACAACGTCGTGCCTTTGCCGATTGGGTTCTTGAAATGCATGAAAATGATCCGGAATTCCATCGAAAAATCATCTTCAGTGATGAGGCCCATTTCCACCTCGGTGGCTTCGTCAACAAACAAAATTGTCGCATCTGGGGCTCGGAAAACCCAAGAGTTATTGTTGAAAAGCCTCTCTATCCTGAACGTGTGACTGTTTGGTGCGGTTTATGGTCCGGCGGGGTCATTGGATCTTACTTTTTCGAAAATGAGGCTGGAGCAACAGTCACGGTGAATGGATTGCGCTATCGAGAGATGATTAATGATTTTTTATGGCCGGAATTGGATGGTATTTATCTGGACCACGTTTACTTTCAACAAGACGGCGCTACGTGCCACACAAGCAACGAAACCATTGATCTTTTACGGGAAAAGTTTCCGGGCCGTGTTATCTCTCGAAGAGGTGATCACAATTGGCCACCGAGATCTTGTGATGTGACACCTTGAGATTTCTTCCTTTGGGGCCACGTGAAAGACAAGGTCTACGCCAACAGCCCAGTGTCGATTCAAGACCTCAAAGATGGAATTCGTGAGGCTATCGAGGACATAGGGCAGCCACTTTGCGATTTGGTTATGGAAAATTTCATGAAAAGGATATGGTCCTGTAGGCATGGTCGTGGTGGTCATTTGGCTGATGTTATTTTCCATCATTAACGGCATACCTTCCTCTTTATAATGTAATAAATATCCGATCATTTATCTTAAAAAATGGCATTTTTCTTTGAATATCAAAATAACACCTCTTATTGGAAAACCCTTTAGATATTCTCATTGATAGGTTTTATTTAGTTTATAATTTTGTTATAATATATATTGTATATACGATGTAAATAAATAAGCCTTTATGTTAGAAAATTAAGAATAAAGTTTGGAATCGGCAACAAAATAATTGTCTCCTGAAAATAACCGAAATTCATCATATTTTTTCTTTGGCAATGAAAGAAAATAATTTTTTTTTGTAATTCCTAAGACTTCAAACTTGACTGAGATTTTGTAACACTTGTCAGTTTAAACGCTGTCAGCTTAGACTAGTTTGATAGTTAGCTCATGTTGTGTAAAATGAGGGACCAATGTTTGCAAAGTCAATAAATTACTGTCGAAAATACTTGGTGATATTGCAGTTAGTCGACAGACGAGCAAACAAAGTAGTTGGAGAAGGATTTAGTTTACAAATGTTCCTGAAAACAACTGACTTTGATTATAATCCTAAAAATGACTACCTTTTTGAAATGGTTCTAAATTTGACACACATTTCATGTTGTTTCTTTGCTTATAAATATTTTGAAATGAAAATTTAAGAAAATTAATTCATTTTTTCTAAAAAGTATTTTCTAATCAATCTACGAACGAAAATGTCTAGTTTAATAATGTTTCTTATAGGTATAACATTAATAATTCAGAAATATTGAGGAACTAATTGTAAGATCTTGACGAATTTTAACCATTAAAATTATTTGGTCTCCAAGTGTTGAAGTCGACTTTAAAAATTTTGTTTAAAATAAAAAACCATAATTTACATATTCCACTATTATATGGAAATAGAGCTATATTACCTAAAGTTTTCCAATTTTTATGAAAAATAATTATTAGAGCATGCATTTGTTCTATATAATATTAAGTGTGGTACCAAAATCACACTAAAAGTCTGTTTTTAAAGGAAAAGTTATTGGCACTCATTTTACAATGCCGAAAACTTTATGAGTGTGTAGTGTACACACATCTCAATATTTACCTAATTATTAAAATAATTAACTGATGTCTAGATAAGATAAAATATAAATTAAATGAAAGATCGAAAAATGAAGTCAAAGAACATTATTCTCGTTTGAAAAAAGCTCTTACAAACGAAAGTGTTATCTATAACTAAAATTTTTGAGGTCTTCCGCAAAATAATATAAAATTAAAACTACTACTGTAAAAAAGCAATTGCAAATAAAGCTGGTTAAAAAGGAAAAGGGTTTTCGCTCAAAAGACATAACCAAACCCAATGAAACAGATCATTTCCCACTCTTATTTATTTATGTTGATAAATCTAAGTGTAGTTGCAAGCACCTTGTATGCTGATCAGCTTTTCTGTGTACTAGTTCATGTGTGCCAAAACAAAAATATATATTCTCTAAAAAATTATAAAGTCATCTTTCATGCCTTTCAAAGCTTTTTTTGAGGAAATTTAATTTTTAAACCTTTTACTGCTGCTGCCTTAATATTATTTTTGTATGAACAAAAAACACTTTATACAAATAACCGCTATTTGTATTTGATAAATGATAGCTTATTTAATGGGCAACGCTTTTTTGTTTAAAAATTTTAGTGCAGTTGCAAGCAATTTTTTTGTTGATCTGTTTTCTTATGAATTAGTTTGGTACCAACTTAAAGGTGAAATTACAGACGAAAACTTAAAGTTGTTTTCGTGCAGTTTAACGTTTTTTCTTGAAGGAGGTTAATTTTTTTAAAAATATTTTATGGAATTACATAATATGTTTTTTTTTGCGAACAAAAAATAGTTTAAACAACTACTGGCAACTTATATTTGATAATAATTAAACCAGTATTCTAATGAACAACAAACTTTATATATACTGCATAATATAAAAAAAACAATATCTTTTATTTTATTGATAATTCTGTAACTAAGTTACTAATTTTTTAGACATAGCTATTCTTACCCAGATTGATCTCTTTTTCTGTATGCCCTAAAAATATAATTCTTGCGGTAAAATAGTACTTAAGCCGTCGGCATTATCTTTCAGTAAATAGTTTAGCCACGCTATGTCAGGATACAAGATTTTCCCAATTTTTTAGAGAATTCGACTACAAGAGTATCAAGTCATATACCGCGGTACTGTATGCATAAGTCTTCCACCCACCAATGGCCAGTATCGTAGAGGGGCGCGGTGAGGAGACCGACCAGTATAAATGCCAAGTGTGTTGTATTAACTGGTTTCTATGTATGATAATTTTATTGAGAAAGAAAGTTACGTATATGATTTCTGATTTCCATCTTCACCAACGCGAGTAAAACTCTGATATCTAATGAAACCACTATCAAGGGAACTTCCCTTCCCGTTACCAGCCCCCCGGGTTCAACTGCATTTATCAAAATAATCATTGCAATTTTAAAAACCTAATATTTTCTCTAGCTTAACCCTCTTAATAAGTTAACCTTATTATCTTAAAGTTTACAGGCAGTTTTAACAAAATACGCCTTCTTTTACAATCTAAAAACAAAAGTGGTTTTCACATTACAAGATTATCACAAGTATCAGCAAAATTTCAATGATCTGAAACAATCTGTACAACTTATTCACGCTAAAAACTAACCTTACCCTCAACAACCTACTCAAAATCTGACCTTTTAACAAAAATCAAGCATAAAAAAATCATAATTAACAAAAAGATTCCAGTACAAACAAAGAGAAAAAGAAACGTTCTGCTTATAAACACAGCTTGATAAACCTAGCTTCTTATATATAACTTAACCTATTTTAAATCAAAAATACCAGCAAATTGATAGAAAGTGAAAAGTCACAAGAAAAACAGCATTATCATTAAATAGCAATTACTTACATATGTCCAGTATATACAAGTAAATAATATCTTCCATAAATCCCAAGATGCTAGGCAACTACCTATTCTGGACATATTAATTCAATAGCTGTTCTGCTCTTACATTTAAGAAATCAATTTTTTCTTGTATTAATTTCCCATCGTTTCCTCTTAAATTGAAATCCTATCTTTCTCTATACTTTCATGCATGCACTCGTACACAACATGGTCTCTATCTTCGTCCTCAAAGCCAAATCGGCATCCCGGTGTTTCTTCCACCCCAAGCGTAAATTTTCTTAAATACGATCCCATGCCTCGATGGTTCGTGGTCAATTATGTGACTTTAAATCCCAATGTCACTCTATCTGCTCCCACTGTCGGATATTAAGCGTAGAAATTTCTAACCTGTTATTATCCCAATCACTCTGCCATTCCCTCCTCAATCTCTCTCTTTTCAATCTTAATATTTCTCGCATTCCAAGTCCTTCCATTCCCTCTCTCTATCTTTCTCTCTCTTAATCTCATACCACGCCATTCTATCAGCCTCTTATCCCGTCTTATGTTTTCTCCATCCAACCGATAACGATTTATTTTCCTTCTTTAACATACCACACTAATAATCTCTGTATCTGTAATACCTGTAACCAATGTATCTTTATCTTATAAATCAGTTCAAGTGCAATTTTGGAATCCGTCCACACTGTGACCTTTTTCCCTCTCTTAACATTTCTTTTACCAAATCAATCCTCAACTTTATTGCCATCAATTCAGTATTAGTAAATTTTAGGCCATCGTTAACTCTAAATCCCCCCTCTACTACCCTAATCTTGCAATTCCCCTTAATTGTCTCAGTTCTGTAACATTTAATAAATCCCTTATATTCACCACCCTATCACCCAGTTCCTCTTTCGTCTCCATTGAAGGAGATAGGACTCCAGCTAATACTTTCAACGTCACCGTCACTACAGTCCTATATGCACGTTGCACAAGTGGTCTTCTCACTCTGAAGTTTTTCGGCCTTACTCCCCAAACTTCCGACCTATACATCAATGCTGGCCATATTGCCCGTTCATACAACAATTTTACTATCGCTTTGTTCATTTCACCCTTTTGTCTCAATATCCCATGCATTTTAATGGCCAACTGATTTGCTCGCTCCCACGTCCCCATGAATCTTGGCATGTTCGATGGAGCTTAACTTCGTGTCAAACAGTATTCCAAGATACCGGACCGTCGGGGATAGCGTGTCCGCATGATTATCCCAACGGACTATTGGCGGTCTAACCCTACCTGAAGCTTCAATAAACATAGCCTCCGTTTTCTCACCATTGTACACCAGTTCATTCGCTCTTATCCACTCCTCGCCCACCCCCTTCTTTTAAATTCACACCATCTCAGCTCTTTTCCATAGCAAGGAAATACCCAGGCATGGAATTAAACCAACATCCTCTCACTTGTAGCCTTTATCACCTATCCCAGTGCTTTCTTAGGCATTTTGTTCCTCCTCGTGGCTTTATTCCCCGACTGTCTCTGTAAATTCCTGTATGTCCAAGTCCATAGTATATATATATATATATATATATATATATATATATATATATATATATATATATATATATATATATATATATATATATATATATTGTTCCGGACGGCCGGTCTTCAAACAAACTACACACACTGTATTATTTTAATAACTTTTTATTGTCAACCTTACTTTTGACACGTGTCAAATTAATTTAACTTGCGTCGACAAACTCTCAAAATATGATTGAGAAAGCAGATCTGGACCCTTTATATACCCTTTTGGTCGATGACGGAAGATTCCCTAATTCTCTAGAAGGATTTCCATACTACATGGGGTAATTAAAATAAGAAAAAGGAATAATCCGGCGATTTCTAGACCTTCCATCATAGGCGTTCCATGTTAAAAATAAGGAAATCGAATTCTCTAAAAAGTTCCAGACCTTCTTTCATAGTCGTCTCCTGAGGAAATTAACAAAGGTAAAATTACTTAAATAAATTATGAATTCGTAGAAAATATACCTAACACCCTACAAACAACGAACACAAACTAATACTATGAAATATAAAACGCTACAAAGTTCGTAACAACGGCTTTTTTTTCAGAGTTTGCGTCCCCGGAACTCCGCTATCTTCGCTCCTTATCAATATCTCCATCCTTTCTTCCTTGTTTTCAGCCTTGTGTTTTTTGCAAACTTCGTTGTTCTTCCGCCCTTTTTCGTTTAGTCCTATCCTTCTTAATGATCTTCCCATATTCCCCGTCAGGACTTTCGAGGTCAGACTCTCCAATCTGTGCAGGAATCTTGTCTCTATTACTGAAATCTACTATTATTTTCCTCTCTCCTAATCCTTCTCTGAAGTCTCAGGAAAAATCCTACTTCCTTTTCTCTATATGCTCTTAATCTCTCTTTGATCAAATTATCTTTGGCATCCGCATATTTAGCCAAAACACGGCTGAACAAGGTCTTACCACGATCTGTTGTTCGGAATTAAAAGTATAGTAGTACCATCCTTAAAATTATTCCCCTCTATACATGTTTATGATCTTCAGAACATCATTTGCTCCATCATGCCCTTCCCTATCATGTTCCTTGTTTCTGTCTCTTCCTTGTTTCTCTTCTCTTCTTACCTGTTCTTCACCCTTTTTTCTCTGATCTCTGAAGTGATCCTCTATTTTTTTTTCTCTTCAGCATCTCTTCTCTTTGCACCAGTAGTTCTTTTTCTACGACTCTACGCATTTTTTCTAGTCTCCTTTTCACCTCAGCTTTTTTTCTTTTGTTCAATTTTCTTTTTTCCTTAAACATTTTTGTTTCGTCTTTAGTCTATCCCACTGTTATTTTACATTATTCATCCTCAATTTCCACTATATTGAGCCCTCTGATTCACTAACCTAGGCTCTTAAACTCCTGTTTAACACCTCTTCTATATTATTTATTACATCTATTCTAGTCAGTTTATCCCCACCACAAAAAAATAAGCCACTCTAGATAACAAGCACGATAACAAGATGTTATTCCTCATTAACTATGACTACCGAGTTGCTGTTCTCCTGATAAGCTGTTCGTATGGTCTTCGACCGAAGGGTGTCAGACCTCTCACTCACAATATTGCTTTTTCACTTCACTTAACTTGCTTAAAATTATGGCACGCTCAGCTATTTCATTGAATTATATTTTGACCTATTTTATATTGACCATATAGCATTTGTCGTCCAAAAAATATTAGTCCCTATTAAGTCATGTTACTCGTAACTCATAAGGTAGATTGATTAGAAAAGGTTTAGGAAGTGCATGAATGCGACACGAATAAATGTTTTGTTTCTCAACAGTTCTTCGTGCGTTAAAGAAGACTAAACATGACTCGAGATTTTGAATATCTTTTTAGTTTTTACACTTTCTGACATTGAAAAACTTTTAGACCACCTAGAAATAGATTTTACTTTTCCCGGCTTACATTAATCATCATTTCCTAAATATTTACTATTTCAAGACACCGCTCCTACATATGCAGATGACAACACAAGGTCAGGCAGAGGTCACTTTTAGAAAAGAAAAATTGATATACCCTCGAATCCGTTTTTTTTTCGGAAGGTTTCCAAAATTGTTGAGGTCTAGTAACTTTCATTTGTAGACAGATACTATCACAAGGAAAAGTTATTTTAACTGATCGTAATTTCTCTGTACATTATGCACAAAAAACATTAGATATTCAAGCACCTATTTCGTACCGCAATTACTTGAAGCAAATTCTCATTTATTTAAAGGTTTTGACAGTTTATGTAAGCAAGTGCTTCGAACATCTGTTCAATATAAAGCCTGGAGGTAAAGTTTCATACGTGTCGAATTTTTTAAAAAGAATCATGGAAAGAATTTTAAGCCCGGAACTTTGCGATTGAGCTTAAGGAAAACATTAAAAGGAAATTCAAAGGGAATTCTGAACTTTCCAAAACAGCACGTCCTTATATCAAGTTCTTAAAAGTATCCCTGAAAGGCTTTGTTGCGCACTTTATGGCGGGGTAACCAGACCATGTCTAATTAATTTTTTGCTGATATATTAAATCACCGACCCCATTTTTCCAAAAATTTTTAAAAATGTAACCTCATTATTTCCAAACGTTACATGATAATGATATTTAAAAGGGTACCTCGAAAAATAGCCCCAACAAAAACAGCTCCGTCAATGTAACCCCATCAAAATAGTATCATGAAAAAATGGCCCATCGAAATATACCCAGGATAAAATAGCCGGGTGAAGAATAGACTTAGCAGACGATAAATTGTTCGAACACAATTATTCGCCTTCTAAAATAATTTAGTTAAGTATATGTAATAGGATAAATAAATTTACAGTGTGTATAAATTTATTCATGGAATTGTCATCAAACAATTAATTTAAATAAAAAGAGAGTAATTTACAATTTACAATAGGTACGTAAGTTTCTACGAAAAACCCTTTTAAATAAACTACAGGTAAATAGCCTGAATGAAAGAATTTAAAACCTAATAAATTAAAGTAAACTATCAACCCATAAACAATCTTGAAATAGTATATAATAGGCTGAAAATGGTTTTAATTCACATTATCGTGTTTATACATACATCAAAGAGGTGCACCTGTTGTTGCCATGGAGAAGATTGTGTCTCCAAAAGGCGGAGAGCTGCTCATACAGAAAGGTTATCGATATCAGAAAGCTAGAGAAAACGCAGACGGAAGTTTTTCTTGAAGGTGCGTCAAAACGCATTTCCGTGAGCGCGTCAAGATCCTTGGAGATGATGTTGAAAATATAACAGCCCATAATGACGTACCAAATCCAGAAGGGAGTGAAGCAAAAAAATCTCTTTTCACCATGAAGAAACGCACATTGGATAACGTTGAAAAATCAAGGCGGACCTTACAACGGTGTACTAATGGGGCACTTTTGGAAGCGGAACCAGCATCCTTGTTCTACCCCTCTTACCATCGCAGATATGTCATACCAGAAGTGCTCAATTTTGCAAGAAGAAATTGAATGACTGTGGGATTCTAGTTCGGATTATATCAAAAGTGTTACGATGTTTGTGATAGAAGATAATCTTCAGATTTTAGAGGAACAGAAGAATTGGTTCATCGATGAGACATTTAAGATTGTTATCTTCCTCTCTCGGCAAGACAAAATATACCTATGTTCGAGTCTTTGAGAGACTCAGAGGACTGAGACTCATATCAATTCTGAATGATTGCGTGATATATAACACAACAACAAATTCTTTATTGCTTTTGTAATTATATTCACGTAATAAAATGTATCCCGCTAATAAAATAACTTTTTCGATCATTGGACGCTTTGATTCGCCCATAATAATAATAATATCTTGTGTATTCATTTCTATGGAAGCTTCCGAAATACTCATTTTGCACATTTCAAATATAATAACACATGAAACATATGACAAACAATTAAATAAATGAAACTGTTGCATATTCAAAGATAAAAAAAAACAGAAAAATTTTTAATAATTTAAAAATTGTATTCATTTTAATTGGTCACAAATTTATATTTAGAGTTGATAAATGGCAAGTTAGTTAACAAATGTTATTTGAAATTATTTTTACCTTATTTCCCATATTATTTTTTGAATACATATGGCGCGAAAAGCTTTCCACTTAAGTCACCAGACGTCTCTGGGGCGTCGTTTAGTTGTCAAATGAATAACTTTAACACACTAGTTACCGGGCGAGAAATGAAATTAGTGTTTTATTTCTGCGTCAGTGTTTGTTTTGTTTGGACCTGGCGATTCTAAAAAATGTTGCCTTTATATATTTATTATGTTTTTGCGGATGTATTTAAATGATATTTAATTATGATTTTCGGTGTGTGTTTTCCTTTTGTTATTAAAGGTGTTTTTATTTACCTCTACGGCTATAAATAAAGTTAGTTTTTTAAAAAACTCATTTACATGAATAATGTTTTTAACTTTTCAATGCTTGGTAAGATAAACATAAAACAGTCAAATTCTTCGTACTGTGACTATAGGTAAGGCAATTGTTATTATATATATTTATAACGATCCTATATTTTTTTCCCTCTTATGGGCAGTACCTGTATAAACAATCCCGGGCCGCCACTTTATCCGTCTAATTCTTTTAAGGTGTAAATCGCAATTGCAATGCAAAAAAGAAAATAAAATTTTATTTCTCGTTTATATTTTATAGGTTACTAGCGACCCGCCCCGGCTTCGCACGGGTGCAATGCTGATACTAAATACACTACAGAAAAACTGTGACTATTTATTTTATTTTTACATCGGCCTCCGACGCCCCGGTCGGCCAGTACCGCCGCAAACGCTACTTCCCGCAATTTTAAATCTGTAATATCTTCGAAAATATTCATTTAAATCTTGTGCTGTAAAGGACCATATAGATCTATATTAAATCAACAATGTATTTAAGCTATTTAATTGGATAAGGATTAATGCTGTATTGGTTAAAATCGCTTCAAAATTTGCCATTATTTGTCGTAAAAAGTAAATGACAAAAAAATGTTATTGTGGGATATCCATGAGAGATAGACATATACCATCGCGGAGTTTTCTGTAGACCTTTTCAATGTGTACAAATAATTAGTACATTATTTTGATAAATCTCGTAGGGTTCAGCCTGTGTTTGCAATGTAAGCGGAAAAAAATATGATAATTAACGACATCACATTAGAAACCTCAAAAATAACAGTATTTCTCCACTATTTAATGGATGTTATTATACATATAAACCTTCCTCTTGAATCACTCTATCTATTGAAAAAAACCGCATCAAAATCCGGTGCGTAGTTTTAAAGATTTAAGCATACAAAGGGACATAGGGACAGAGAAAGCGACTTTGTTTTATACTATGTAGTGATTTCGTTATTTTTTTTTTGGTTTTGTATGAAAATCAGGTTAACAACTTCTATGACGAGACAAAAAATATAAGATCAAATAATCGAACCTATGAATTTATCTTATTAGTAAACCGTGGAGACTCTGAATCTAAATTTTTATATATAAAAAGAAAATAATTCAGGCTAAATTTTCATTCGGAGTATTGTATACAAGCTAGGTACTTTGTTTTCTTATTTTTTATTATTAAAGTACCTCATCAAGGCTAAAAAGGAATAATATAGGTTTGTATAATAGGACAAAACAATGTGTAAATTTGTTAAAAAAAAAATAATTTAATAGGAAATAAATTTCATACAAAAGCTCTATGTAAAAAAGACAGTAAATTAATATTATCAACAATGAACGCTAAAAAATTCTATACAAATTACTATATGAATGTAAAACTGATAACGGACACAATCTTGATGAATACAATATTTGTATTACCAAATAAAAATATTTAAATTTTAAACTGTAACTGTTTTAAAAATCTCAGTTATACTAACAGCACCTTCCGGCAACTATATAAAAAAATACTTAATGTAATTTTTAGAAATATACATGTATATTAGGAGAAGCAAACTGGAAATACTTATAAGGATAGACGTGTTTTGTTCTTGTTAGGAATCAAAAGCACGACTTCAGCTTGCAAGAAACTATCAGGAAAAGGCGGATATCTCTACCATTGACGGTGTACCAACACCTGCAGATCGGTTTCAAACTAATTGATTCTCGTTAATACAGGGTAGACTAGTACACCTAAATACAAGAAAAGTGAACCCTTTAAGCAATTTATATTGAACCAAATAAAAAATCTGAGATAAGCAGTGCCATTTCCTGAAACCTAATGCAATCTGAACATCTGTTGCGAAATCTATATATTAATAGTGAAGGATGTAACGATCTACTGGCAGTGGATATATATATATATATATATATATATATATATATATATATATATAGACTTTGTGTTGGCTATTGTAATTCTGAAAATCCTGAGAAAAGGCTAGTTCTTTGCCTGCAGTTTCAATGAAATTGAGTCCATAAACCGTCGTATACCGCCAAGTTTTAATATTACCTCCCCATGCTTTAGAGTATTCATGACATCTGTTTGACTTATTGGCTCATCTTTTCTTTTCCATTTTCATTGGCGACCATCAGTTGTGTATTGACTGACCTTTGTCTCATCTGACCAAATTATTTTCATCCAATCTTCTGCTGTACAACCTTCATACTTTTTTACAAAGTTTAATCTTATCAAACAGATTTGATTCAGACTGTAAAGCACGAGGGCGGTAATATTAAGTTTTTAGAATATATGATGGCTTATAAGCTGGGTCATATTCACAAAATAGCAGTAAATAAAAATGTATCTTGATATTTTAAAATGCAATTTGATTGAACTGTGGATAATATGCTTCATCCGATAAATGAAGTTACCTTCCAGCAGCAAAATGATCCAAAATATACAACCAAAATAGTAAAGAAAGAACTGGCTTATTTCTCTGGATTTTCAGGTACTACATTTGCTAGCACGACGTCGTGATCTAAACCCAATTGTGGTCATAATTAAAACATACTTTAATGAATAACTATGATTCTCCACTGTCTTCGTTAAACGTATTATAGTATCGAGTCCAAGAAAAGTGGGAAGAAATTTCACCAAACTACTGTGGGAATATTCTAAAAAGTATGATAAAATCGTTACAAGCCTTTAAACAAGTTGAAAGCTTATGGATAAATTATTAAAAATTGCATCATGATTAATTTTATTATTATTTTAATTTTCCAATATAAGTATTACTTTCTTAGAATAAGTAATATTACTAAGTAATGGTTCAGTATGCTCCCATCTCAAAAAAAATTTCTTGATGCACCCTTGTAAGTATTACAACATTGGGGTTGCTAGGTACGATCTGCTATGTTTCATGTTGGATTACGCATAATTTGACAGTTCCTCCTTGAATCGATTGATGCAAGGAATTGTTCAAAAGATACGGCGGTGTTTCAAAAAACATGTATAATATCGGCGAAAGTAAACAGCAAGACCGTATTATTCTTTCATTCTTACTCGTGTACGAAGCACTTCGAAACGGATTGTCCTCTGTTTTCGCAGAAAAAAAGACTATGTAGCAACCATGCCTCTAGAAGATCATAGAACGGTTAATTCTGAATGATACATAAGCATTTGTTTGCCACAAGTCATATCCAACGGCGCTCCGCTCAATATAGTAAAGAATCATCTCCACTTTTGACATACAAAATTTCATTGATTGGCGAATAAATGAATAGGTGAATTCTTTATTTAAAAGATATAATTGGAGAGTAAACTGTCAATTTCGCGATTAAATTATATAATGGCATACGGTAGAAGGTTGTATCGACATTCCTCATTATTGATAGATCAACAGTTGACAAATAAGTTTTAAAACTTCTAGTTCAGCATATTATCTACAGTACTCACACTACATTATTCACTCGCCAAATTTGTATAGTCCGAACAATTTCCAAGAGTGTGTATATTTTTACAAATCAAACAGAGGAGAGATCATATTTTGGTCTTTTATTTTGTTTTTCGTTATTGCTATTCTAATGTTCATATAAAACAGGAAAAAGAGAGAATAAAATGTTGGCTATAAAATATAAACGAAAATAAAATTTTATTTTATGTTTCATGATCCAATTAAAAAGGTTAAGCGAATCAATAAACAATTTATGTAATCTTCTTAAAACGTTGACATGGAAACCGACATTCTTTGCACTTTAGCTTCAGAATGTTACGGGGCAAATTAAAAATATACTTATTGTTAGCACTTGAACTTTTCTGAACTATATGATCCACATGTTCTTTGTTTTTTGCCGATATAGGCTCACAACTACCATGGATTAAGTTATATTTAAAATTGCACCTGATATTGAGTAGAGGTAAAAGAATGTGTGATATTTATCTCGGTTGTTTGTATAAAGTTTATACAGGTCTAAGTCTTTGAAAAGCTATACTTTGGACTTCTGCTTTTCAAAACCTATTGTTGCAGGAACTTCACATCATCAGAATCATGTATGTTAAAAAGGCTGCCCTGTTTACTAAGATATGCATGGGTCATTACTTTAAATTCTCATTAGCTTTTTAGCATTTCAATCATAACAATTTTTCTACTCTTCCCTTTGTTTAATTTCAAAAATGAAATGTATGCATTAATTTCGTGATGAAAAAGTAAAAAAGCTATATCTCATTAGTGTCTGCTAGAAAGTTGATAACAAGTAGATATTAAAATTTTGCAGTGTGTCTTCGCACTAGTCATTCTACGCTGTCCTTATTCAGAAATTAAGAAATTATATTTAATCATAAAAAATACAATACTCACGTTTTTAAAAGTGACTAAAAATATAAAATAATTTCTCCTAGCCTCATACACATTTATAATCTTATATGGATTCCTAACCCCATACATATTGTCCTGAAAATTTGTGATTGTGAATTTTCTTAGCTATAAAAATACTTGTAAGAATTAAACCCAAAAACGTGAGGTGTAGCAACAGATAATAGTAAGAGTAAAGAGTAGCTGTTGTTTAGAAGATACATATAACAGTTACTATCTATTGAACCCGGTGTTTTTCGTTTTAAATCTTAGAAGTATTTTTGTAGCTATTAAAAATTCACAATCATAATTTTCAGGACAATGTGTATGGGGTTAGGAATCTGTATGGAGTTATAGATCCGTAAGGGTCAGTGGAGTAATTGGGAACGGTGGGTAATTAGTTGAATTAGTTGAATATAAAATACTTCCTCCCGCATTACACCGCCCGCACACGTTAAAGTAGACGCGCTTGGTGTCCCCTAGTGCGCCCGCAGAAGTGTGAGTGAGAGGACCCGCGCATGCTGTCACGGTGAGTCAGATAATATTATTACTTACTTTTGTTACAATTTTTGTCGTATGCAGATATCATTGTAAAAACCATCTTTTTGAGCTCAAAGAAGTCATATTTTGTTACTATCTTACATGTAGTATCTGTTTATAAATTCCATGTAGCTTTAAGTCCACTGATACTATTGCCAGTAACTGCCATTTTGATTTAAGGTCGGACAAGTAAGAATGATATCAGGAGGGTAAATGTGCACGTTCCTAATCACCTCCCATTAGTTGATTGATCCTGTAAAAATGTTCTGACGTTAGAAATTGCTTTAGATCCCTAGATATTACGAAAGAAAAATGATATCTAGATATGAAATTGAAGATCTTCGCCATGCAATATAAGATGTTGACGGTAAACAGCTTACTTTGAGCAAAGTAGTCATCAAATACTCAGTGCCGAAACAACGTTATTTAGGCAAGTTAATCAAGAAGTATTTAAGAAATCAAAAAAATATCGGTACTCTGTCATTAATAAAAACCAGGAAGACCAGTTAGAAAGATACATACTTGATTGCTTTTAGTCTTTTCATGGCAAAACACCAAAGTCGTTACGAAAGATTGCTTTTACGTTTGCCGAAGTTAAAAAATTGAAACATAGTATTTTCAATATTGATGAACCAGGCATAATTACTGTTAAGAAAAATTTTAAAATTTTAGCTCCAAAGGGATTTAAACAAGTAGCAAAAGCGAGAAGTGGAGAACGCGGTGTCACCACAACTGTTGTTTGTGCTGTCAGTGCTACTGGTATATATCTACCTCCAATGTTTATCTTCAAAAGAAAGAGAATGAGTGAACTGTTACTTAAAGGCTGTAATAGCGACATGATTGCTACGGTTTATGGTTCCGGTTGGATAAATGAGTTCTTATTCGTTAATGATCCGCAACACTTCCTTTCTTTTGTAAAATCTACTACTAGTATAAAGGGATAAAAAATGTAAAGAGGGTGTTCGAAGAAAATGAAAATGCAGAGGAGTATTACTGTATATTCTGTAGTGAAAAATATGAATCTCCACCTAAAGAAGATTGGATCATGTGCGCCACTTGTAACAACTGAGCACATGAAAAATGTACCTCCGATCAATCTAGTAGGGATTACGTTTGTGATTTCTGCCAAACAAAGCAATTGTAGTACTTATAAAGATTTAATTATGTCATTCACAATTACCCCATATCATTCCTATTTCCGGTATCGGGTAAAGAAACACTACAATGTTTTCTATTTTCTTTAATTTTTTGATTATAAAGTTTATTTTGAAGAATTTTGATTCAATTTTCTTACAGGTAGATTAGTAACATTAATGTGCATTTAAATTGAATATATTTGTGAATTTCTTTTATTATTTTAGAGTGTTGTAAGTTATGTATAATTACTCTACTTTCCTCTATAGGGCTAGGGAAAATTATTTTATACTGTTTAACCCGTTTTAAAAACGTAATTTTTCTCTGCTTGTTAGCCTCTAGTTTAAAATCAATTGCAAAATTTGTACCGCACTGACAAAAATCGATTGCAAAATTTATACCAAATAAACAAATAAATAAATATGCAGACAAGAAAGAGAGTCGGTCTTGCATTGTTATCCAGTTCTGGTCTAGTTTCAAGTCCCTAGCTCATTGGAAAGCTAGTTTAAAATTGATTGTAAAATTTATACCGAACAGACAAAAATCGATGGCAAAATTTATATTATACAGACAAATAAATAAATACGCAGACAAGAAAGTGAGTCAGTATTGCATTGTTATTCAGTTCTGGACTGTGTTTAAAGTTTTAAGTCCCTAGCTCATCGGGAAGTTAGTTTAAAATCGATTACAAAATTTGTACTGAACAGACAAAAATCGATTGCAAAATTTATACCACACAGACAAATAAATAAATAGGCAGATTAGACAGAGAGATAATATTGCACTATTATTCAGCTCTGATCTATGTTTAAAGTATCAAGTCCCTAGCCCATCTGAAGGTTAGTACAAAATCGATTGCAAAATTTGTACCGAACAGAGAAACAAAAAAGCAGACCGACAAGGAAGCGAGTTATTGTGTTGCATTGTCATCCAGCTATGAGCTATATTTCAAGTTTCTAGCTCATCGGGGAATTAGTTTAAAATTTGTTGTAAAATTTGTACCAAACGGATAAATAAACAAAACAGACAGACAAAAAAGCCAGGTAATAAAAAGTTAGTAGAACACACCAAATTTATATAGCTCGATCGATTCCTAAGAATGTTTTTACATACCAAACGACAATTATTTGGTTTTTTATGTTTTTGTCATAAATTTTTTCATCTGATGTTCATAAAAAAACAGCAAAAAGAAAAAAATAAAATGTCACCTATAAAATATAAACGCGAAATAAAATTTTATTTTCGCATGCACGCTCTAAAAAGGTTATATGGATAAATGGACAATTTTAGTGACTTTAAGATATTGACATAAAAAGGGACATTTTTTACACTTTAGCTACAGAATACTAAGAGGAAGGTTGTTAGAATATTTATTTTTAGGCAACTATTCACTTTATAATAACAAGAATAGAAGTTAAAAATAGTTTTGTTATTAAGACAAGGTTAGTAGCTACGAAATATTTTTAATATTTAAAATCTAATTCAGCTCCCTGTTTCTCCAATAGAAACAATTTAGCCATTAATTTGTAAAGTCCTTTATATGTAACAAAATTAGAAATATTAGATTATGGCACCAAAATTTCAGCTAATTTCTTGGGAAAGGTCATAATGAAAGAAGCTAAAAAATAGTTTTGAAAATCTTTGAGCCAAAGATTTGTGTAAATTAAGGCTTTAAGGATATTTTAGTGTAAACGAGAAAATTTTAGCCACAGTTTTTTCTTTCAAAATAGCCTGTCTTGAGATGGAATGAAAAGTTAGTTGCTTAGCAAGGAAAATATAAGAATTATGAGAAAAATTTACTCTGCTTTTCTACGTTACCTCTTTTTAAAGATATACACTGTTCAACGCTGTTTTGCCTTTGGAATCAGACCATAGCTACGAATTTTTCAAAGTTAGTTAAAAGATTTTCCGAAGGGGCCAAGCCGAATGAATAGGATAAATGCAACAGGATTTCAAACGTCAGTTTATCAATTTTGGCCATCTCCATGATAGTCCTGTGGCTGAGAGCCTTATCCTGATGAAAGAGAACTTTTTTCTCGCCAGACTTGACCTCTTTTCCTAACATAACATATGTCGTTAATTGATCTGGCTAGATAATTGATCAATAGGATTCCTTTCTTTTCAGATGGAACGATTTTCACATTTTGTTCGGCGTTGCTTATAGACTATTTTAATTTTTATTTTAGTCTCGGGCGTATGGTGCCCTTGCTGATGATTTTTGTAATATATTAGTTAGGATATGGTGACCCTTTTCTTTTGATATGTCAGCAATCTATGCTACCTTCATCAGTTTTACGCGGCTGGTCTTTCATGAAATTATTCTTTCATAACGTTCAATATCTTGAGTGCTCGTGCGACCACGTTTGAAGCTCGCAGTCCAAGTTTGTCCAGTTCAGTAAAGAACGAATAGGCTTCCCCTAATGTAATGTCTAATTCTATCTTAATTTTTCTAGATCAACTTTTAATATAAAAAATCTTATCAAGTCTTGCACTTTGGTTGTTTTCATACTTGGAAAATAACAAAATTTGAAAACGTTATAAAATCTCATAATAAAAATAATAAAAAATGACTCTCTCGAAACATTAACATTGATTTATATAATTGATACAGGAGAGTGATGTTTCAAGGTAACAGTCCCTGCTGCACTCGACGTCTCTAGGGAAGGCCCAAAGCTTTTCATCCCATCCTTTTACATTTGTTTGGAAGTTAGGTAGACCCCCTTCGGACCTTATGGAAATTGATTTCCGGTAAATTTCTCTATAACTGGGATATGTTATAGTTTTCAACATCTACATGGAAAGTTACCATGGCCGGTTGGTTAACCCATTAGAAATCCTCTACCCTCCAAATACTGCGTGAGGTTTGAAAGCGTAACCCTTTGTAATATCGGACTGGAGTTAGCATCTCTTCGCAAAATATAACAGTTATCTTACAAGGGTATTCTGGAATGTAATATGAGTTAGGGTGTAATATGAGTTAGCTTGTAATAGTATGGGATAACATGGCCTAACAATGGCAAAGGGGAAGATAAAGTTCAATTTAAACTGGAAAGACGTAGCAAGAGCACAATAGTAAGAAATCTCAAAAATGTGGCAACTGTTTATAATGGTGTCATTCTTTACGCATAAAATCCCAAAGTACGCTTGATACTTGAAATAACCTCCAAAATGAAGGAGAAGTACCAATGCAGTTGCCTATATGTTATTCTTCTTTCAGGCCGATATATATTGGAATTTATATTTTATATAGCGGTTGTTTCCTACAAATATTGCTCTCGATTCGATATTACTCCACTGATGAGACCATGAGGTAGTCGACATGTGTACGAGAGTGTATTTGGAGGAAATAAACTGTTTCTATATATTATTTCCTTTTTCCTTGCCTTAAAGAAGAATAACATATAGGCAACTATTTAAACACGTCAGATTTATTTATTTTCTACTGAAATTTTTGATTTTTGAAAAGTGCCAATACAATTTCAAGGACAAGAATATTACCTATCAACCATATTCATAAATATTGTGATTGAATCTCCCTTACATAGACCATAAATGAAAGCTATGTTTTGACACAAGGGTTGAGCTAACTTAACAGTCTGTATTCAACGTCAGTATTATTGATGATGGACATCTTCTGTCAAAAGAGTTCTTGACGATTCCTCTGACCATTCTTTATGATATCGCTTCAGATCTTTTACTCAGGCTGCTCAATATTATTATTAGTTTACTTTGGGTTTGCATTAAATTTGAAAATGCAACGTCAAGCGCACCCCAGAATACCTTGTTATGATACTTTTTATCTTTTGCAGAGAAATCTTATCTCAAGTTTCATATTACAATTAGCTGTATTATCAATCGGTACCAACTAGTTAACGCCATGATTAACGTTAAACTTGCTCCAGAATACTTTGTTATAATAATCTTTACTTTTTGAAGAAAAATCTTAACTCAAGTTTCGTATTATAATGAGCTGTACTCTCAATTACTAGTTAACCCCATTATTAAGATCAAGCTCACTTCAGAATACCTTGTCACCATACTCTTCATTTTTTGAAAAATAATCATAACTGAAGTTTCATATTGCGATGAGGTGTGTTTTCTATCAACACCCATGATCAAGGTTAACCTCACCCCAGAATACCCTGATTCATTAACTCCTCCAATCTTTGAAGATATTGGCAAAAGCAATAACACATCAATTAAGGTCGTGAGAAATATTGCGACCAATATTTACACTATTTCAAATTTTCTTAGGAATACTACGAAGTATGACAACGAGTTTACTATCAGATGGCACCTGCAGTGAAAATGATTCGTCAAAGACAATATTAATATATGGTTGAAAGCAATGGCACGTTGGTAAAGGCCTTGAGAAGTTATTATATATATTCTTCTGAATTATTTTACTAAGATCATGAAGTGAAGAGTTTACTCTAGAGTTGCACTCATCTTGAAAATACGTGGTTAAGGTCGATATTAACACTGTGGTCAAGCTCAAGGTCATACCAGAATACCCTCTTACGATGACCTTTATAATTTGAGAAGATATTTTAACTTCTGTCTGATATCACAAGGAGTTACTCTCTCAAACCGTACGATATACCTACAAGGGAAGGGTTGATTTTTGATGCGTTAACCGCCCAATACCTCTGAAGCTTTTGCTTTTTGGGGGTTGCTGCTATGGTAACTTTTTATTTGGATATCAAGAACTATGACATATCCCAGTTA
The DNA here is from genome assembly GCA_034092305.1 of Diaprepes abbreviatus. NCBI lineage: Eukaryota > Metazoa > Arthropoda > Insecta > Coleoptera > Curculionidae > Diaprepes > Diaprepes abbreviatus. The sequence continues at coordinate 1,907,770 of JASJET010000161.1, read as the reverse complement.
TAGAGAAATTTACCGGGAACCAAATTGCATAAGGTTCGAGCGGGTTGGATTGGAAACTTGGACTTTTATGACTGGTAAAATAATCTTCTAGTCATCAAAAAAAAGGCCAAGCGCGCCGAGGGTTACATACTATCCAACATTCTGGACTACATGGAAATATTAAACTATTTAAGAGTCAAGATAGTTTTCTAAAAAAATAAATAGTGCAAAACTTTTTTGCCAGAAACTTTGAGGATTTTTTTGACTACAAGGGTCATTCGCTACGTAATTTGATACACTAATGTAAGTGAGCAAAATCTAATTATATGCGACAAAATCTACGGAATTAATCACAGAATGTATGAAAATATGATTTTAGCCCTTTTACGACAGGAGCCAGCTCTCAGACACAGTATGCAGTACAGAAATATTTAAAACGATCATTGAAAATGAAAATAATTTACAAATTCTATGTCTGATTGTGACTATTTGATGTAAAATTCAAATTATTTACACAAGTTTTTTTTATCATGTTTGGTTTCTATCTGTTGTATTGTGGCTTGTATTCGAGTAATCTTTAAATCCCTAAGTCGAATTCGAAATTGTTTTCTTATGGTATTTTTAATTAAATTATGTATGTAATGGATCGAAGGTTCCACTTACAAACCGGTCAAAATCACATTTTTAGTTTTTAAGTGTACTCATTTTATGACTATATATATTCAGAATATGAACCCAGGTCTTTTACTAGGTTCTATGATTGATTTTCGTTTATTTTGTCATGTGGAATCTGAATTTGCTTTTCAACATACCCTACAATCTTCTTTTTTTGAGATATTTAAGCACAGATGTACCCACCAATGACCATTTTGTTACTTTTAGGTTAGATTATCTCAAAGTCATGATATGACCAAATTTGGTGAACGAGCTCACCTAATTACGTAAAAAACTATCCTTGTCATGAAAAAAGATACCGTTGTAGGTCTGTGTTATTGAAAAATTCTTCCGCGCATGAATTTCGTAGATAAAATGAATTTTGTTTCGTTAATTTTTTCTTATAAATAAAATACTATGCAATTTTAAATTAAAAGAAAAGCAATTTTAAAATGTATGGAAATTCTAATTTCATATGATATCGCACTTGAGCTAGTGGAAAAAGTATATCCTTCCTAAAGAGAAAAACAATATATTTTAATTCCTAAGCTTTTAGAGTGATTAGGGCAAGCAATCAATTGAGCAAAAGTTTAACGCAAGTATAGTTTCTGAGAAAAATAATTTTAGATACCGAAAACTGAGCATTCCTTTTCGATCTTTTTAGCACAGAATCATAAACGTTTGGTGCCAATAATTTTCCATTTTGTTGAGCTAATATTTTCTTTTGTATTCATTTTATGCCGATCTATGTTGCCGAGTAAAATTTATAACAAAATTTTAAAAATCCGAGGTCGACTAATAATTGTCTGCCAGTGTGTGAGCAGAATTTAAGTGTCAGTCCTTATATGAAATATTCTAATAAGTGAGCCCGATCCGTTGTAAGGGTATATTTCCTTTGGGTATTATTCAAGTAATATTTGTCTGGATAAAAAGAAAAGCGTTCAACCTGAAAAAAGGTTAAATTTTATTTGAGGCTTATTTCGGTTTTATTTAAAGAAGTTTCCTATAAATTTCCTTTTTAATACAACATCCCGTTCGAAAATTGAATAAATATGTCGCTATTCCCTTTCATTTCGATTGAAGTATGTCAAGCCAGATATTGAAAGTTTAATAACATTTAAATATTAATATGTTTTTTACAATCCTTATTTTATTGCAATAGCTCATCTATTAAACTTGATGGTTTTCATATCGTTTCTATATTATTCAATTTTTTTGTATATGCTGTTTGCTAATCAATTTTTTAAATATCTATAAAGTTGTTATTCTGAGATTACATTTTTGACTTATCTTCAATATATACTTCATGGCCTTTATTATTCGCTATATTTTGTTTAAAAATTCTTCAATTATTTTTGTCTACCTGAGTTTTTAAATCTTGATGATTATTCCGGTATTGGTTTTATTTCAGACTTTTGCTTGTTTTACTCCCGTAATTCATCTTCTTTGTAACAGGGAGCCAAGAGTAAAAAAACACTTTTCTACCCTCAATGATTTAAACACCAATCAGCTAAAAAAATAGATTGAACTGGTACATTTCGATTGCCTCAATGTCACTTTATCAATGTTTTAATAGTTATTTAAGTAACCAGTTAAGAAATGGTTTATTTTGTGTAGCGCTTCATACAAAAAAGTTCTAATTTGTACATAATACCTATTTGATACCTAAAATTTTATTAAAAACTGTAGTTGGTTTTATTCAAGTTTTTAGTTTCACGTTTTATTTAAAAAGAAACGTCACAAGTGGAAGAACTTTAGTTCAAAGTTTAATTTAAAAATATCGAAAAATATCAGATTCAGAGGCACCAAGAGAAATCGAAGAGGCCGACCAAAATTCACTATCATTCATGACACCGGAAAAGTTAAAAGCAAAATATGGTATGACTTACAAACATTTTGAAATATGGCGTGAGGAAAAAAATGTGAAACATATTAATGAAATCATTTTTCTAGCTTTGAGGGTCCTATCTCTATGATTTTTTTAATAGGAAAATTTATTTGTTAGTTTCAAATTTTTTATGCCTAAAAGGGGAGTAAGATGGAATTTTTTTTGTTTTTGATGATAAATCTCGTTGGTATTCCGCGGAAAGTTACCTCTATTTAAATCTGGTTGACACAATATTCGAACTTTGAACCATCTAAAACAAAAAAAAAAACAAAGCGAGTATTAAAAAGTATATTCGTCGCTACCGTAAGAAGCGGAATTATGCAAATTCGAAAAGAAAACAAAATGTATTTGTTTCAAATTCTTAGAAATTCGATATTCCAAAAAAAAAAATGGGCAGCTAACCCCTTATTTTGAACGAAAGAAGACTTTATTTAAAAATTTGCAACTCAAAGTAATAGTTAATTTAAAATGCTAACTAATAAAATAAACAAAATTCGATTCAGTATATATTTTTCTGTTATTTGTCTCTGTCAAAAGTCTGCATTCCGTACATTTAAATAAGTCAATATATATTCTAGTAAGGGTGAACTCATAACCCCTGACCTGGGCAAATATTGCTTTAGAATAGTCCAAAAAACCTTCAACATAATTGATACATATACCGGTCCTCAGAACTTTAAATAAACGAGTATGATTTACTCTTCGGTGTTTTTCAGGTTGCTGTAGCCCTTTCGCAAATCAGTCCAAATTTATGAACATGTTTTAACAGTTTTTTGTATAACAGATTCCTATTTTTTAAATAATCAATAAATCTTTTTTTTTAAACATCATAGATTCCTAATATCAATTATTGAGGAATAATTCTACCTGTGTGGATTTATCTATTTGGACAATATGTTAGTTCCCTCATAGAGTGAAAAATTTATGTTGAGGAGAATTTTGAATTCAAATATATTATTATTTATCATCTCAGAAAAATCTTTATTGCTGAGTCACTGTAGTGTTTTCTGATTCCTACGATTAAAGCTGTAGAACCTGACCTATCTTCTCAAAACCGCAGCTACATTAACAAAATACTGTTGTCTGTTGAAGGAAAAATCCTGCTAATAAAATATAATCTTTTCTACATTTCCCATAATATGCAGCGTCTCCCTTTTTACAGGGTACGGCAACGAATGCGTGCGGCAGCTCAATATGTTGGAGGTTAGGTTCGTATCTTTTTTAGAGATAGTTGTGCTCTGCTTTGATTACCCAATAGGCGCCACCTGTTTTACATTATCTGTGTTACTTCCCTGGTGATTAAATAGGAAAACACATAGGTATCAGGAATGATTTGAATTTATTGACTGCTGGTTATAGCTCCATAATAAAACGACTCGATTAAAACAAAATAACAATTCCATTTTTTTCCAAAAAATTATTATGTACATTAATCAGAATGGTACCTACAATTTTTTTATATACCCTTTCTTGATAACTATTAGTGTTACATTGTTTTTAAAGGTTATATTGAAATTTGGCCGCAAACGTTCTAGAACCTAGTAATTTTTATAAATAAAGTTATCAAGATGTTCTTACATTTTATATTATGTCAAATGAAAATATATTTATATTGTTTTATTTGCATATTAAAAAATTGATGTATAGTTCCAATTCCCTAAATTAAAGTTTTCTCTTACCTGGTCTATGCTTATGTACACGATACCTCTCACTTCTGTTTATTTGATCCAGCGTTGTTGTTAGGATTCTTGTTGTTGTTCGTGGATGAATGGGATTTCACAAGGCCAATCCCAACTCACCAACCAAATGCAATCGTTGTGGTAACACGGCCAGGAAAAATAGAGCCAGAAGAATCAGAAAGCCTTAAGAGCCGAGAAAATTGGAATGAAATAACACAGTAAAAGGAATGAGACGAAGCCAAAGATGAAAAAGAACGTGCGTCAGATAGCCCTGAAACAAAAGTTGTTATTTTTACCACATGTTTGTAAAGATAAGGGGAAAAATCTTACCTCATTGATTTATGGACTGTAACAAAAAAAAACACTTGACAGTCTGCCCTTTCAAATCTAATGGCAGGATTTGTCTACTGCCTTCGACGGTTCAACAGTAAAAGAAACGAAAATGAAAAACTCTCTCGCAGCCAGACGTAACAAATCTTAGGGATATTTGTTTTTAATTTTTGCCAAACTTATTCTCAACCTGGAGCACTCTAACCTAGTTCCGAACTTACACTGATTACCAGGTAATACATCAAATAATGGCAAGCCATGGAAAATTATCAAAAAGAAAATTATGATCAAACAGTCCAAAGTTACTAATCAAGATTAAAACAAACTTCAAAAAAAATTGCTACAAATTCCATACTGTATACTCAACCTTAAATGATCGGTGTCTACATGCCATGCTCATGTCAAGCAAATCGGGTATACATCCACAACAAATACTAACTGAACTATATTACTGACTATAACCTTATATTTTTAATACTGAAAGGGAATGTAAATAAATGATAATTTATTAAAAATAAAATATTTTATGACTTAAATTCAAACCAAATAATGTGATATATAAACTACAGCAATTTACAAACTCTGTTAAGAAGAAAGAGTGATAAGTTATAAAACCAAAAGAGTTGTGAACCAAAAAAAAAACAAATTCCATGTTTACAATTTTAAATTACAGGATAAATAATTAAACTTAATCAGGTAAAAATATACAAATTATGTCATATTACTAAAAACATGTAGCATTGGTGCAAACTGGTAAATTTAAATGCTACATCTACCCCTCTTCAAAAAAAAAATAGACCGTCTTGATAGGCTATTTTTAAAACAAAGAAACATATAACCCTGTCCTTGGAAAAACATTTGGATTGATATCTACACGTATCACACGTCCTTGTGGAAGACAACATCGGTAAGTCAAATCTGGAAAACTAGTGTGTGAAAGTCGTGAAGAGTCAAAATCGGTAAAGGTCTGCCAAATTACATACAAATTCAGAATTATAACCTCGGAATAAATTTTACAAATGCAAAAGAAATTACTTAAAAGATAAAATGTCATAGACTAAAATGTACAAAAAAAATCTCTAACATTATATACCCAGAATTGTTAATAAAAGTAAAGAGATTGTCATGACTATAGATTTAAATTAGGACAAACTTATCATCAGTCTATTTAGATACACGGCCGTAACAAATCCAGCTATGAGACCATTATATATCAACACTATACAACTTCAAAGTTACTTATATACAACTCACTGTAGAATCGAATGCTCTAAGCATTCAAACAAATTTCCGAGAAACCATCCCAAAGTGAAATGCCCACCAATAATTTCAAACGAGAACGAGTCATATCCACCAAATTTCGGAGTGGAAAAAACGAGAAAATTACTAAGCTAGCATTGCGCCTTTTCAAGCAGCATGAAAAACCCTCGTGTACTAGCCTCACTCCAGAAAATTTAATAAACACACTCACCCACGCCCGAAAAGACCAGGAGCACTCACCACATTATGGTGTCCCGAAAGGTGGAAGAACAACAGAATTGGTGACCCAGATGTCCATCTACTAAAGGGAGTAAAATATAGTTTTCACCAGATTAAAGAATGCCTAACGCATTACTGTAAGCTTGCAAAACAAAAATTGAGAATTAGGGTGTTCCGTAAAGTGGCACTGCAACTAGCCCAATACACAAAACGACCAGAGACCGGAGCTCAGGCGAAACACAGTAGTGCAACCCAACTATTGTACCAGCTCATTAGACATGACACGCCAAAATTAACACCCCCCATGCTCACCCTTCTGACTTGGCATGCGTAAGTATATTTGAATGATGTCTGGCAGCACCCAACACTCCACTGCCTATAAAAACAAACTACGAAAATAGCTTACAGGGTATGATACCTTGCTTTCAAAGTAATAAATTAAGATATCTTTTATTAGAAGACGCCAAAAACTCTAAAATTCTAAAATAACCAGCCGTTAGGTTACACAAGATCAAAGTGATACTAAAATTTATACAATACCAGTCTATACTTAAACTAACCTTTCCTCAGAAGATATAAAAACTTTAAACGTTTGCTTCAAAAAAAAATAAGGTAAAAATCTATCACTTAAGCAATATTTCGGATATGGCCAGTATCCAAAATACTTAAAAAATAGCAGTACAGCTAATAACTAAAAATAACTACGAGTCATCACTCAATAATTAACTTAAACAAACTTACTAACCTGAAAGCAAACTTCCTAAAAACCTCAAAATAGAAAAACTGCTAATAACCAAAAATCAATACAGGTCAGCACCCAGTAAGTCTCTTAAACAACTTATTTACTTGGAAGCAAACTTCCCAGAAACCTAGTAAACTTAAAAATACGCCAGACATCGTCACCTACATTAAAGGAAATATCGCGTTTTCGAAGATTATACGCTCGACAATTACGTTCATATTCATTATGAATATTTATTCCTACTTCAACAAAGATAACTTTTAGACCTTTTAAGTTGGCCGCATAGGCATTTCTGTCACCAGGAAGTATTTCATCATCAACACTGACGTCGACATTCAAATCTTTGTAATAACTACCTGATAAAGGAATATGCCTACCGTAAACTGAAAACGCTGGAGTAAAACCGGTGACTTCATGTTCTGAAACATTAATAGCTTGTTGAATTTTAGCTATTTCTTTATCCCAATTTTCGTGGCTATCTATGTAACTCCTAATTACAGTACCAATTGTCCTATTCTTTCTTTCTACGAAATTACATTGTGGTGAATAAACTGGATTAAATCTTATATTAAACTCATATGTTTGACTTAATTTTTTGACAGTTTTTGAAACAAATTGTATGCCATTATCGCAAATATGTAGAGATGGAGAACCATGAATATAAAAGACTTTATTTTCTAGTATATCTTCAATATATTGATCTTTGGAACTTCTTAAAAGAAAAAGTAAAGTGTACTTAGTAAATCAACAAGCGACTACTAAAAAGCCATTTATTTCCCTTTCTTGAACGTGGTAGGGGGCCTACTAAGTCTACTGCTATTACTTGAAATGGATAATCTAATGATTTCTTTTTACCCATGTGTCTCATTTGTGAAGTATTTGGTGCTGTCTGAGCTCCACAGACTAAACAATTTTTAAAAAATTTAAGAATGTCTTGACGCATTTTTGGCCAATAATATCGTTCTTGTAGACGATGAAATGTTTTATGACAAGAGTTTATAATTTCATTCATAGAAAGGCAGTTTGGGATAAATTTCAAAACAAAATCGTTATCCACTTTCCATTGCGGATAATTGTCTGGCTTATCTAAAATTTTCTGGTGTAGATTATCGTACCATGGATCTATACAATCGACATCCAGGGTTCCTACCATGAATTCTTCCTTACTGCTTGAATCTGAATCTTCTACCACTTCTTCTCTATGTGGATTACGGGACAAGGCGTCTGGAATGACATTCTGAGCACCTTTTCTGTGTACTAAATCAAATGTATGCTGTCTGAGTCGAACAACCCAACGAACTAATTTTCCACTTGGATTTTTTAGAGTGTCAAGCCACAATAAACTATAATGATCTGTAATGACAATAAAGGGAACACCTTCAATAAATCCTCGGAATTTCTCAATACAAAAAAGTGCACCCAGGCATTTTTTTCCACCACAGAATAGTTTCGCTCTGCTCTAGATAAAGATCTACTAGCATAGGCAATCACTCGGTCTTCACCATCAATTATCTGCGTTAGAACTCCTCATAAATCTGTATTTGATGCATCGCTCGCTATATAGAATTGCTGTGAAAAGTCTGATTGAGATAATATAGGAGCAAATACTAAAAGTTGTTTAATTTTAATAAAAGATTCTACAGCTGCACTATTCCACTCAATTTTTTGTCCTTTTCTACGTCCTTTTAGGAGATCATTTATTGGAGACATCAGAGTAGAAAAATCCTTTATGAACCTTCTATACCATGAACAAAGACCAACAAAACGCTTTACTTCAGTAGTATTTCTAGGTCTGCAATAATTAATCATACTAGAAACCTTATCGGGGTCAGTACGCAAAGAATTCGAACCCACAATATTGCCCAAAAATGTTAAAGATGTTTTGAAAAAGTCACATTTTTCCAGATTTATAGTTAGATTGGCATCTTTCAATTTTTCTTTGACCTCTGATAACAATCTAAGGTGTGAATCAAAGTCTTCCGACACTACTAAAATATCATCCAGATAGGTGAATATATTTGGCTCATAGCCAGTACCAAATATTGCATCTACCAGGCGCTGTCGCGTCTGCGCTGCATTTCTGAGGCCAAAGGGCATGGTAACAAACTGGAAAAGTTGTTTTTTCTACTGCAAAAGCTGTTTTTTCTTTCGAAGATTCATCCATCAAAACAAAGTCGATACGTTCCATTTGGTTTCTTAACCAATAAAACAGGAGAACACCATGGACTTGTAGATGGCTCAACGACACCTAACTTTAATATTTCATCCAACTCATCATTCAAAATTTTTGACATATATGGAGACAAAACAAACGCTCTCTTTTTAAAAGGAAGCGCGCCACCCGTCTCAATAGTCACAGTAATTTTATCCGTACGACCTAATCTATCTTTACTACTAATTTCATTAAATGATTCAATAACTTTTCCTGCTTGTTCGCGCTCTGCAGTAAAAAGTTCATCCAAAGAATGTAATGTCAAATTAAAACTATTAAAAGAGTGACTCAAAGCATTATTGGATCCTTCTAATTTAGAATTTATATCTTGCACATGCCAAGAATTATTTTTAAAATTAAAAAAAAAAATATTAAATTTTTTCGCAAAGTCACAACCAAATATAAATGCTTGTGGCAATGAAGGAACCACTAGAGCATTAATAACTTGACAAGAATTGTCAATAACAAGAGGTAGATCAACTGTGCCTTTAACACTTTGTCGTTTACTATCAGCAGTACAAATATTCTTAATTTGTGTTGGACATATCTTAACACCTAAATTACCTAAAATATCTACACCTTTAGAACCAACTATAGAAGATGTAGCACCTGAATCCAATGAAACCGTAATGTCCACATCAAGTAACTTCACATTTATGTAATGTCGGTTATCTAAATATTTATTAATGAATAAGGGCGAAACTTGCTTGTTTTCAGAAACATGGAGTCGATTAAAAGAAGTACTATCTTTAAAAAATTTAGAAACTGTATTCAGCCAGTTTTTCCAATCAGTATGGCTAAAATATTCTCTTTTTAAATTTTTATTATTAGAATTGAAAAATGTTTTTGATTTTTGAAAAGACTTATGAGAACTACGATAATTAAATGAGGCACGAGTTCTGGGAAAGGTGAAACTGCCTCTCCAATTCACTTCCCTCACTAGTTTTTTGAACATTTAGGGCACCCTGAAGATTTGGTGTTAGGTTCGCCACATTTAAAACAAAATAAACCTCTAGGGGCCTTGCAGTCCAAATAAACAAGATTAGGCAGTTTACAATTCCAACATGATACAGAAGCTTTAGGTTTATTATCTTTATTAGAATTATTTTTATGTAAATTATTATCAGGTTTGCTGTTAGATGTAGAAGGTAAATTTTTAGAATTAAAATGAGAACATCTTTGACCATCTTTTTTGAAATTCTTTCTAGAATTATTTTGCTTGTTAAAATGGCTATTATTATCTAAACTTTGGTTAGTCTTAGCCATATTGTTGATGCTAGCAATTTCATCCTTAGGCCTAGATTTATCTTTAAGGTAATCAGCCTCTTCTAACTTACGACAAAGTTCAGAAAGGTCCGAAACATTATTAACATCTATCAAAGCCAGTCTACTAATAAAATCTGGTTAATTTTTGAAACTTCTGCTGGAGTTCTAGATAATCGAGAAAAAAGAGCTTCTAAATGAGCAATAAAAACTATCGTAGATTCATTTTTCTTTTGATTCCTTCTTTTAATTTGCTCCCATATATCATCATCTATTTCATTATGTAAAAAATCTTTCTTTAATTTCGATATCAATGAATCTCAATCAGTTACCGAAGATTTAACACTTCGATACCACACAAACGCGTCTCCTATGAAAAATTCGGCAGCTGAATTAAATAAATCCTGCAGAGAAACATTATGTGCTTGCGCTAATTCAGTTAACCGTTCCAAAAAAGGATAAAGTTTTTTCGCGTCCCCATTAAAATTAACTGGCCACTCACTGATAGGTAAAATACGCGTTGCGCAATGCACTACAGGTGCCGGCTACATTGATCACCGGCAACTGAGATGTTGTAGGTTCAACTTGCTGAGCATCCGGAATTCTATCTAACAAGTTCGATTCCAATAAAAGACAATTCGCGGTCACGTCTTGAATATAAGAAAATATTAGAGCAGCTCTATTCTCATCTTCGGGCATTGGAATTCTTTTTGCTCTTCCTAGTACGTGAGCTAAACGCTACTTCACTCTATTAATAAGAGAATCATTAGCATTACCGTCAAATTCATCTATCACCCCTTGTATAGAGTCTAAACTGCGTTGTAGTCTGATTTTTTCTTCCTTAAAAGTTAGAGTACAAATATTTAAGTTAATATCTTTTCCTGGACTCGATTGTTCTCTCTTCAGAATTCTACCAAGTATCTGGCGTTTGTCTGCGACAGTACGTAAAGAAGTTAACAAACGAATTTTTAACTCGTAGTCCAACTCATATTCAAGTAAATGATTGGGTTGAAAATTATAAATATCCATGATGATATAAAATTTGAATATAAATTCACCAAATGAACTTATTATTTTTAAATAACAAAGTATTCTTTACTTACTTATAATTGAATGTAATAACCGTATCTAAGTTAAATCAGTTCTATAAAACAAACAATTTGTCTTACCCTGTATAGCAAATCAAATAGTAAAATTTTATTTTACTGCAAAAGCAATTATATGGCGTCACTAAATCAAATGATTGCATTGATCAAACATTAAAACGAGGAAACTTAAAAAAAAAAAAACAGCAGTAATCGTACACCCTGTATGAATAAAAAAATAATTTATTTTATCAAACATCAGAATAATAAGTCTCATCTAGTCATGCATAAATTTTTAAGCAAAGCCAAATTTTAAAATAGGTATTTATTTCTATTCATACCCTGTTATCTATAAACAGTAACCAAAAAATAAAATCTGAAGTTTCTTTGGCGTGGTCAACAACAAATTTTTATTTATATAAAAAATCAAACTCTGTAGATTACTTTTTGCTGGACTTTTAACACATTTAAATCAAGTTTTAGGAAAACATCTGTAAATACCGAAAAAAAAATATTTTTCTTATCACAAAATATTTATTCTTAAAGTGTTTGTCGATCCAAAAGTATTGTTTAATAGTAAAAAAATATTCCTAACCGGGCATATATTTTACTACCTGAAATAAAATGTAAAGTCATTTTACAACTTTTAATTAGCTCAAAAAATATTATGCAAATCTTCATGAGACTTAAAAAATCAAAAATATGTACGATATAAAATGACTTTTAAACTAAATTGACTCATAACTAATTTGAAAATCTTCAGCAATTTAGCTAAAATAATAGACCTTACATGGACGTATAAAAAACTGTGTCCACCTGAACACCCTGTACATAAAAAGTACAAAATTCACTACCATAAGCTGTAAAATACTTAAACAACTGTGAAGTTACTGTGATATTAAAACCAATCAGGGCTTTTAAAAAATTACTAAATATAACCTTATTATACCTCGGAGAGTTTACTATAGAAACCTGTGAATGTTTCATAGGTTTTATAAAATTGTCATCATTCAGTAGAAACAAAATGGAATTATGATAAAAATATGCTTTTAATATAAATGAATTTAAATCTGACACATGAATTTAACCGCATAGAAATTTCAATTCAATTCAGGATACTCAACGTTAAATTATTTTGCTAAACACCAGTAAAATATAAAAATTCAAAACAAAGCACAAGCCCCACGTTGGGCGCCATTTTGCAGCATCTCCCTTTTTACAGGGTACGGCAACGGATGCGTACGGCAGCTCAATATGTCGGGGGTTAGGTTCGTATCTCTATTAGAGATAGTTGTGCTCTGCTTTGATTACCCAATAGGCGCCACCTGTTTTACATTATCTGTGTTACTTACCTAGTGATTAAATAAGAAAACACATAGGTATCAGGAATGATTTGAATTTATTGACTGCTGGTGTATAGCTCCATAATAAAACGACTCGACTAAAATAAAACAACAATTCCATTTTATTCCAAAAAATTATTATGTTCATAAATCAGAATGGTACCTACAATTTTTTTATATACCCTTTCTTGATAACTATTGGTGTTACATCGTTTTTAAAGGTTATATAGAAATTTGGCCACAAAGGTTCTAGAACCTAGTAAATTTTATAAATAAACTTATCAAGATGTTCTTACATTTTATATTATGTCAAATGAAAATATATTTATATTGTTTTATTTTCATGTAAAAAAATTGATGTATAGTTCCAGTTCCCTAAATTAAAGTTTTCTCCTTCCTGGTCTATGCTTATGTACACGATACCTCTCACTTCTCTTTATTTGATTTAGCGCTGTTGTTAGGATTCTTGTTGTTGTTCGTGGATGAATGGGGTTTCACAAGGCCAATCCCAACTCACCAACCAAATGCAGGGTGAGCCCAATCGTGAAGGTCAAAAATCGTTGTGGTAACACGGCCAGGAAAAATAGAGCCAGAAGAATCAGAAAGCCTTAACAGCCGAGAAAATCAGAATGAAAAAACACAGTAAAAGAAATGAGACGAAGCCAAAGATGAAAAAGAACGTGCGTCAGATAGCCCTGAAACAAAAGTTGTTATTTTTACCATATGTTTGTAAAGATAAGAGGCAAAATCTTACTTCATTGATTTATGGACTGTTACAAAAAAAAAACACTTGTCTGCCCTTTCAAATCTAATGGCAGGATTTGTCTACTGCCTTCAACGGTTCAACAGTAAAAGAAACGAAAATGAAAAACTCTCTCGCAGCCAGACGTAACAAATCTTAAAGATATTTGTTTTTAATTTTTGCCAAGCTTATTCTCAACCTGGAGCACTCTAACCTAGTTTCGAACTTACACTGATTACCAGGTAATACATCAAATAATGGCAAGCCATGGAAAATTATCAAAAAGAAATATATGATCAAACAGTCCAAAGTTACTAATCAAGATTAAAACAAACGTCAAAAAAAAATTGCTACAAATTCCATACTGTATACACAGCCTTAAATGATCGGTCTCTACATGCCGTGCTCGTGTCAAACGAATCGGGTATACATCCACAACAAATACTAACTGAACTATATTACTGACTATAACCTTATAGTTTTAATACTGAAATGGAATGTAAATAGATGAGAATTTATTAAAAATAAATTATTTTATGACTTTTAAATTCAAACCAAATAATGTGATATATAAACTACAGCAATTTACAAACTCTGTTAAGAAGAATGAGTGATAAGTTATAAGACCAAAAGAGTTGTGAACCGAAAAATAAAACAAATTCCATTTTTACAATTTTAAATTACAGAATAAATAATTAAATTTAATCAGGTAAAAATATACAAATTATGTCATATTACTAAAAACATGTAGCATTGATGCAAACTGGCAAATTTAAATACTACAAGTAAAAGCACAAATTAACTGAATTTGCATAATTCCTGTAATCTGATCGATTATGTTCGACGGCCATTCCTCTATCTATATTAATTTTTTTTTATTAAATCCATTTATTGTAGATAATTTACAACATCGAACTATTTACGACTTTGGTCAAGTTGAAAATTGTGGTTCTTGGGTTTGACCTTGGATCTTGGATCTTTGGATTATTATACGAGGATTCGCCTAAGATTGCACCAGGTATCTTCAGGGATCTTTACTTCACGAGATTAGAACACTGAAGTCTCGACACAGTCTAAATTTAAGAACCATGATCAATTTACAATATAATTTTTAGTTCGTTAGTTATATCATATATTTGATCAATATGAGTAATTTTAATTTTCTACTTAGTAAGATTTGTACAAATCTACTTGGATTTCAAAAAAAAAAAAATACTAACAATAATCTGCTTACGCTTTTTTCATTAATGCATTTATTGGTTGTTTTAAAGAGACGGCGCGTGCAAATTAACTTCTTTAAATAACAAAACATTAACAATAGCCCATTTATTATTTTTATATTTATGGTTTTCATTTCCTATTTTTTTTTGCTGTTATTTTTTCCATTTATTTTTTCTTAAATATTCAAATTACCCTTGTTTCTCTTAGGAAATATTTAATATTTTAGAAAATTAGTTTAATGTGAAAATCAATAATTTTATAAACATCAATGATAGATATTCGGGATGTTAAACAACAATCATCTATAGAAAATTTAGGTAATTTTTGTCTATTGGCAAAACTGAAACTGAAATTCAATTGTTTCTAGACATAAAATACTTCAAAATAATAGTCGCATAATAATTAACAATTTTTATTAAAGAAATTTTAAGTTTCCGAAGTGAAAGATAATTTTAGCAGAAAAATGATAAACATAACACTAACGAGGAGAAAATGGCATATATAGCAGAGTGCCCAAAAAGAATCGTTTAAAAAAGAATTATCGTAAGAATTTTTGAGTCATTTCCGCAGATGTAAACAGTTATATATTTGTTTGAAGCCTGTTTATGTTCAGTTTGATAGATATAAATATTTTTATTCATTTTTATTTTGGTCACTTGTAACTTCTTTCAGTGTTTTTAAGGGTTAGAAAATACTACAAATGCGAAGTTTGTCATTAATATCAACAAAAAGAGGATTTAAGTTAATTTTACCGGTAAATATTGTTATATATTATTTATATATTGAAAATAACAATTTAGGCAACCACAAATTCATATTCTAGAATTGGCGTACCGATTAGCATATTATACTGGTTTAAATAATGCAATTAATAAAAGAATAACATAGAATCAGCGTGTGTATCAAGAAACATAGAGATCCTAGTATTTATTAACACTTTTTCGAGCATAGATAAAAATATTGTTACGTTATCCATACATATAACCGAGCTCTAGTCCTGACGATATGCTAGTTCAATAGAGGAATGTGCGAGGCAAAAATTAAACGTTTAGTTTTGGCATGGTACAGTTTAATTAAATAATCGTAATATTGTTAAAGCAAATTTTAAGGGATATGCAAAAATTGTGCATATTTTCTTTCTTAATTTGGAAAGTGAACCAAACAAAAGTATTAAATTCATAATATTATCCAACACAATACTCGAACTTGTCCCCGGGGCATTCTCTACAACAGTGAACTGTTTTCGGGATAGAAATAATGTTACAGGTCATCGAAAACTTCGATTGGAGCGAAGCCAGTTATTTTAGTTTTGCTTTAGTTATAATTTTAAACTGCATTTTTCGATACGATTTGAAAAAATTTAATTAGAACTAGTATTTATTTTCAATCAATCTCGAGATACGGATTCCAAAATTAGCAGCTTACAATTATTGTTTCGAAGTGTCCCGCTCGGTAAAAAATAGATTCTTTTAAGGATTTTTTTTTGTGTCTGTGAACTTGAATTGATTACAAGCACATTCTTACATTTATTTTAATTTTCCCCTATAACTAAATTAATTTATCTACTTTACGTAAAATGTTAATTTTCAATAATGAAACTATATTACCTTTTCCTTTAATGAAATCACATATAATTAAAGTTAATCTCTTTCTATCATTACGTGCTGTCAAGTCTATATAAATATCTGTACAAGTCATAATAAAGTACAAATTTATGCTGCTTAGGTTTTCATTTGGGTCGCGCTAAAACATGCATCAATTTATGCCCCGGATGAATTTCTCGCTTCGCTGCTTTTACTCATAAACGACTATTCTTTTGCGAGATTACTACCCCGAAACAATGGATTCTAAAAATAAAACTCGAGTGCTTATTACTTTTTTGTTGATTGACCTATATATCCAGTTATTCAAAGAAATGCCTAATGATTCATTTTGGGTAATTTATTTAAAACTGGGTCGAAAATTAATTTTTAATTTACACTTATTCGAATATCAATGGTATAATATACTGGTAGACAAAATTTAGAGGAACGTAGAAAAATGGCCATATTTTAGTCGTTTACTCTACGTGTGATATCTGAATTATATTCACGTGATTTTCTAGCAACAATTTATGCATCTTGTAGTCCGAAAATAAAAAGAAAACATTCGATAATATCTTGGATTTAAAAAACAATGGAATGACAACATATTTTTGATTTTTGCAGAAGATTTAAAAGAAGATAAACCGAATGACCAATATTTCCTGCCATTTTTCTTTCACGTGGCATACCTTCAACTTTTCTTGACATCTTAACGAAATTATCCAAGAATTTAAGTTATCCTGTTACACTCTTCTAATAACGCGTTTTCAGCTCATCTAATTCGCCCATAGCAAGATTTCTTCGCATAATTTATTTCCTATAAGGATCTTAGATGTATTTGATTAAGTTGCTGGTTATATCATAGCTTCCAATCAATTTCAATTGTAGTCGGGGTATCGGGTTTTCCTCACATAAAGTTTTGTCGTCCAAGTTCCACCATCAACGAAATAAAGCTCTATATGAACTCCTTAACAAATTCCTATTCAAACCATTCCAAACCGTCTACCGTAAGCGACGTTATGTGAATGTTGCATTGTGCATATATTTCTCCTTGTCATACTTACAACTTTACCCTTCAATCAACTGTCTTTAGGCAAGAGTATGGATTCATAAGTAAAAAGTACATGACTACAGTCCTTATTAAACAATGGCCTTAAGTGAACGCTACTTAAGCTCATCGTTGTCTTTTGGTAAGCAGTGACTTTCTAGCAAATATACATATATGCTAGCTTCTTTGAATATTTTTCTTTATTATTTTAGCACATACAGTTACTTACTGAGCTTGAGGAACTCATTTTTTACCCTCAAAATTGTGTAATTTTAATTGACCACGTAATTTTTTGGACTAGGGGGAGAATCTTCCAGTATCAGACATTTTACCTTTTTTTCAAGAACAAAATTACGTTTACCTGAAATGGACTAGGAAAGTCATAAAAAATACTTCAATACATCATCTATATATACTGTAAAGAGTGTATATTTACTTTCCAATATTGATATATAAAATACAAAAGGTCTTTGCAAATTACCACTTTGGAGAAAAGTATCGGATAAACGTACGAATTATGAAATAAAGACTTTTTATTGTAAAAATCACACACAGATAATAAGGTTACGAGTTTTCATTACTACAAAAGAACAAATGAGCTTAATAAAAATTTAATTATCTTTTTGCACATTAGTTGGTTACATCTAATAGTCTGCAAAACTTAGGTACAAATATCACAATTGTAAAACAGACCATTTCCTTCTAAGATGGCACATTTCTCATTAGCCCACCCTTGACAATGGGAATACTGGACCCAGTCTTCTTCAAAACTTTCGGCACAAATAATACATTTAGCAAATTGGTCATTATTTGCTGAATTGCCGCAGCCGGACTGATCAAATTTTTCTTAATTTTGTTTTAATTCCTTCTTTTCTTTTTTAATTTTCTTCCTTCCTTCAGTCAAATTAATATTCTCTTTTTTTCATTATTTTTTTTTTCTACAACTTGATTCTTATAAGGAATGGATGTTAAGATTTTTTTTCACCACGGCTTCCAAGTGATTTCAATTAAACATTGGATGTGCTGGACAGCGGTGAAATTTCTAGCAACATATTTTCACCTACAAATGTATATGCTTGAGGAATGAACAGTTCTTTTGTTGCAAGATATGATCTGTTTCTTTTTCAACATTTGTAGACGTTTGAGCTGTAGTTACATCACTACTTGTGTCTTCTTCATCACTGATGAGTGAGGCAGAACCTCATTGTGCAACTCCATTTTACAGATACTTGAAAATTCTACGTTAACCAGGCCAATTATGTCTCTCAGAGATATTTTTAGTTTGGGATATTTTCTCATCCACAGTAGATATGCTTCATTGAAGGCATTTTTGAATGGATTCATGATAGCCATATCCAAGGGCTGTGTGATATGTGAGGGAGTAAAGTAAGCATATGAATATTGTGTTGCTTAGAATAAGTAATAACATTAAAGTCCTTGTGACTTGAGTGCCCGTCTACTATTAACAAGATAGGATTTTTGTCGCTAAGGTTGACTCGTTCAACAAATAACATCCATTTAGAAGAGCTCTCAGATGTAATCTATTCACTCTTTTCGCCATAAAAATGCTTCATTCCTATTGGCGAACCTTTTACCACCTCTTAATTGATTCGTACACTAGGATAAATAAAAATGGGTGGAATGAATAGATTACTAGTGGCATTTATTTTGTTAGATTGCTGTCCCTTTCAGCAGACGTTAATTTTCCTAATTACTTTTTACCTTTGAGTTTGTTGTTGTGGACAATTGAAACACTTCCCTCATCGGCATTAAATCTAAAATTATTCCTCTCAATTAATGTTGACAACTGATCAAAAAACCTGGTTACTTGCGCTTTATTAAGGCCAGCAACTCTTTCTAGGCTGGTCGATTCAGCCATCCTTAAGGACAGATTTTGTTGGCGGCTCATAAAATCGTAGTAATCGTAAGAAATATTTTCCAATCATTTTCTTTCTTGAATTGAAGCGATGTTTAATTTTCATTTTTCTACTAGTTGTAGATAAGATTTAAGAACTCAGCTCAGCTGAGGGGCATGAGCTGATAATCGAGGGTTTTTATATGATTATACAGAATTTGTTCTGTTTCTTCATCAAATGTTCTGTACTCTTGTTAGCAGTGCAAGGCTTAGATGTAGTTTCTTCTCCCCCATAAAATGTACTTTTTGGCACAGAGGTAACCTTCACTTACGTCCCTGATACTTAGTTCTTTTAACAATACTTTTTTCATTGCTTCTTTCATGTTTGCCTCCTCCCATTTTCCACGTATTTTTGACATTTTCATCTGTAAAAGAAAAAAAATACTCCGTTAGACACGAATTTTTAAAATAGTTCTCGGGTATGATGCTATCCTCGATTCTGTCGAAAGACACCTCACTGACACCTAGGATTAAAGGCCATGAAAAGTAATGTTCCGATCACGGTTATGGGTCGAAAATAAATTGACCACGATCTAAACTACATGCTAACAATAATAATATTATAATATACTTACTTGTTAATACTCTGTCATTCCGCAAAGTTAGGGCGTCACAACGAAAAAAGCAAAAAATGCACACTGACAAACGAATCGTGCTGTACTTTGATTCAAGATAGCAAGGGTTCATCCTTACAGTCTTAATGAAGACTCCTAGTGCTTGATAGGTGCTGCCACTCGTGGCACACGCCCTAGCACGTCACTGTCCGATATCGCCCGCGATTTGATACCAGACGACTCTCCCTTATTATACTTTTAATTTAGTTATAGATTCTAATTGTATCCTGTACAGGTCTGTGTCAACCGTATATGTAATACGGCTCAATATTCTTAATTAAAGTTCACACGAAGTACTTTCCATCTTCTAATTTTAATTTAGCTGGCAGTTATTTATATGATATAAGATGATAAAATGTTAAAGTAATAGTAAATCTAAGGATTTCTTTCCAGATTTCTTCATGTTTACGGGTGGATGACTTCCGAAATGTTATAAACTGAACAGTATTTTGCTAATAAAGGCAAAATCAATTTTAAAGTTGACATCAAAAATCTGGTATCAATCAGTTTTAACCTAAGAATCAGGTATGTGAAATATAAACGACAGTTACTAATATTAAAAGTATTTTTGTTCTTTTGCAATGAAATTTTGAGAACATATGTTGCAAAGATTGACGTGAAGCAAAATAGACAAGAAATTTGAGATCTTTTCCCGTAGGTGCATCGAGTGAAATATCATTGAAAATGTCTTCAAAAATGCTATTAAATATGATAATATGGGAAAGATAATACGGAAAAGAGAAGGCAAATAATACAAAACCTTAACTCGTAACGTAACGTAATGTGCGTTCGGATGTACTTAGCCGGCTTTTTAAATTGTCATTCTTTTCAAATTAATTTAGGGTTGTGTTGTTATATTTTTAATTTACTTTACATTTTACAAAACTTTATTTTATTACTAAATTACACACCCGTTTTTACAAGTTGTTTCAATTTGTTTAACTTTTTTAATGCGTCGATAAATTTAACGATAGGTATAAAGTATATCCAGTCCATTAACAAGAGAGGCTTCAAAAATAGAAGTATTCAGGTCTAATGGTACCTCTTCATATACTAGATCTAATAAAAATTACCTAAAGTTTTTAATTTAATTTTATTGAAGAAAAAAAACGAAAGGGTATAACAGAAATAATAAATAAATACTATTTACTTAGACTTTTACATTCAAAAACTCTCTCCTTTGTGTCAGTGCACAAATGTCGCACTGCAAAATTCTTCACTTCAAGTGAGTTGAAATGTAGATACGAAAATTTATGTGCTGGCTTATTTTCCCGCTTCGCAGCATCCACTTTTAAATGAACATATTTATGGAGAAATATTTGCTTAAAAGAGTACATGTTGTAAATGAAGTTAAGCCGAATAAAATGTTTTGCAAATGAGATATGATGAATTAAGCTAGAAAAAGTTCTTGAAATTATGAAGAGAAATATAGGGCAAGATTGAGTAGTTATGGTTGAATGTTAAATACAATATTTTCTTAAATACTAAAAAAAATCTGTTGATTTAATTAATCCATGGTAATAATCCTTCGCGTTAGTTGATAATCTCAACTTGAGTATAACTAATAATTAGTGTAAAAAATAAGTTTCTTGTTATCGTCCCAAGGTGAGACAGGTTATATATACATATATTCATATAAAATATAAAATGAATATAGGATGTCCATTTAGTAATCTGGTATTCAATTGCACTTAAAAAAAAAGCGCTGCTCTCATAGGGAGATTCTAATTTTTCTGGACATAATGTGGCAGTTAGTTTGGATAACGGTGCCAAATAATGCAACCTCTGTCCTTTGAGGCGGAATGCATCGCGTATAGATGTTGATAGATTTCTATTTTTATTTTATCGTGGCGTCACTACATGACAGTTTTATACAGCATTGTTAGTAGGCGTTGCTCTTATGTTATTGAATGGATGGAATGGCCTGATGAGTTCCAACCAGGACTAAACAGCTCTGTCGTTATTTTTTGGACCCGAAGCTTCCTCATTGGCTTTGAGTTCTCCGCATAGCCGAAAATTTTCTATTTTAATTTTACAATTAAATGGACGCTAACTTATCATATTTTATATTTTTGTAGACTTAAAAACATATGCGATGTTTTCAGAGGAAGATTGTTAGTGCAATCCTACTTTTCCTGCAAAAAATCTGGCAACTAGTATGGACGCTGGTGCCGAATAATGCGACTTAATCCTTTGAGGCGGGGCATGCTTAGTGTCTAGATGTTATATTTTTACTTTACCGTCGCTCCACTACCTGGCGGTTTTATACAACAATGTTAATGGGTGTTGTTCTTGTATTATTGAGTGATCCATCTAGGTGTTTTATTCATGTCTTGTTTGTTGTTTCTTCTCACGGCTGCGAGATAATAGATTGTATCGGATGGAATAGCCTAACGAGTCTCAATAATGTGGAAGCAGGGCCTGTATATATATATATATATATATATATATATATATATATATATATATATATGATATCATGAAAGTACAGTATAGCAAGCAGAAACAAGTTATCGACGGAGAAGGAGGGGTTACACCAGCAACATTCCCATTTTTAGTGTAAAAGGCAGGATCGGGTCCATTTTTCTGAATTTGGAGCTCTTGGAGACGGGGAGGCGTCACAAGAAAAAACAAGTTGTCAACGAGGAGGAGTGCCAGTAGCATACACATTCCTATTATAAAAGTCAGAATCGGTTCTATTTTTCTAAACTCAAAGTTCTTGGGAGGGGGGGGGGGCGACCGCAAGCATACACATTCTTATACTCTATTCAAGAACTAGAGAGAGTAATAAATTTGTTACCGAAACCTCCAACATACCTGCTCCAGTGCCGCATGTAACTGAGGACTGCCGTAAATCTAATTATATTTAATTATTTTTAAATATTATAAGCTTTTATAAATTTACTGCAACAATAAAATTTCTGATATATATATATATATATATATATATATATATATATATATATATATATATATATATATATATATATATGTATATACCTCGTTGGAAGAAGAGATGAAAAGTGCCATAAAAGTAGTTGTACATAAATTTTATTATGAAAAGCAGATGAAATTAAAAGAACTAAACTCTAGAAATTGCTCAGAGAACTTAATTTTTGCTGGGAAAAACCAGATAGAAAATCTGTTCTTATAGATCGTCCGAAAACTGTCCGTTGGAGAAGCAAATATCTCTCCAGTAAAAGGTAGAGTTGCTAGAAATAACACAACTTACAAAATTAGTAATTTAACTGAACTTTTAAAAGACCTTTTTAAATAAAGTTACTGCGGAAAATTGGGAAAAATCCATGTAATAAAAGAATAAAACAAAATGTGAAAACTCGATCTCATGATCGGTGAGATAGAGGAACCAATTATAATTAATTTGAGCGGAGATAGCTTCACTGACTTTACCAGTGTAAAGACAATTTATTATTTAAATTTTTGTTTTTGCTGTATTTTATTGTTTAATGTTGTTTATATATATATATATATATATATATATATATATATATATATATATATATATATATATATTTATTTTTATATATTTTTATTTTAGTGTGACCAGCTCTTTAACTTTTTATATATTTAATTGCAATTAGCTGTAAGTTTTTTATTGTTTTAGTATTGTCTTTTTCTTAAGCGTGTAGAAGTAACATGTTTATTTTTATTTTTTGGGGCTATCGGATTTCCATATAATAAAGTAATTATAATAAAATAAATAGAAATAAAAATAAGTAGGTTTAATTTTAACTGTAACATATAAAAATAATTACATTTGAATCCCTTTTTAGTGTTTAATTGTAATTCTGCAGATGGTTTAAGAGATAAATAAAATGAAACGTAAAATGTCCTAAAAATGTTTTTAATTAATAATAAAATGACCGATAGCCCCAAAAATATTTTAATATTATATGGACCAATTTATTTTTTATATATGTTTAACTTTTTGTATTTTTGACAAAGGGTATTTTGTAAGTATTTAAATTATAACTTAGAATTTTTTGAGAGAATAAATTTTAGTCTGAATGTGCCTCAAACGGTTTCTATGACAAAATTAAAAATAATAAAAATACAGTTATGATTTGTGGTAAATATATCAAAATTATCTATATTTTGTGATGCATGTGAATTATTAAGAAATCATAAGAAATAAAATAATATTATAAAAATTTTTTATTTTAAGTTTATTATCGAAATAATATTCTATGCCATAAATACTTAGTGATAAAATAAACCTCCTTCTGAAACTTATGACAAGGATTAAAATCCTTTTTAACACTTCACACTTCCAAATATCTATTATTATTCAACCCAAATAGTCCATTATTATAGACCGGTATTTTTGATTATATAATTTCTAACCCATTCCAATGAAAAATATATGTGTCTAACAGATTTTGCTAAAGACACCGGACGAAAGAACATAGGTAGTTTGCGAAGAAAAGAAGGGTTAAAAATGGTTAATTACTCTCTCTAGTTCTTGAATAAACTATAGTATAAGAGGCAAAATCGGGTCTATTTTCCTGAGCCGAAAGCTCTTGAGGGGGAGGGGGGATCGCGAACTGCAACTCACAGAATTAGACGTTTTTAACTAAAGAGGTAAACTCTAATTTTGGATCGAATTTTTTTTCTATCATAAGGTTGAAGGTTGAATATTTCATAGAAATATCGAAATACGCCTTATACATGATGTAAATAAAATGACGTTTTTTCGAAAACTCTTAGGAATAGCGACATGAATGGAGACAACTTCATTTTTAATCAATAGCTAAAGGTATGTAAAAAACGTTTTCCAAAGTTCTTATCCTACAGGGCGTAAAAAAATGGGGCATAAGTGTCACAGCTAGTCCGTCCCTGCAGCTGTGAATAATTCACTTTCTTGGATAGTAATTTGATGGGTCTTATCTGGTATATATCATATTAAAAAAAATTAAAATATTCATTCATTCATTGGTTATATATGGTCATATGTTAAAACTTGATTCTATTGCAGCTCTTTGGAAGCCCATATCTCCGAAGAGGAGCCCTATACGAAAAAAGTATATATGAACTTGTAGTATTCCTTTAAGGTGTTCCAACATTTTCCCAGAGATTGTATATATATATATATATATATATATATATATATATATATATATACATATACATATACATATACATATACATATATATGTTATGTCAGATATTCTCACAAGTATGATGTGGAATCGAAGGTTTTTGGGCATCCCATGTATGTGCTGAGTCCCTCTCACGACTGTAAGGCCTATATATATATATATATATATATATATATATATATATATATATATATATATATATATATATATATATATATATATATATATTGGTTTTGACTTCAATTCCTTATTTTTGGCACAACTCATTGTTGCAGCAATACTTGAACAAAAATAAAGTTAAAAGTATAAAACTTCTATTTTCCAATGGATGTATGTTACAAATTATTAAATTGTGGCATACGGTTAATACTAT